>JAUCMX010000043.1:0-42500 GCA_033459395.1 Hemibagrus guttatus | reverse complement strand
TTTACCAGTTTAACCAGTGCTGTCTCTGTGCTATGATGAGGTCTAAATCCTGACTGATACATTTCATGAATGTTATTCCTATGTAGGTTCTGAACATAACTGCTGTGCTACAGCCTTTTCTAGGATCTTGGAGATAAAGGGCAGGTTTGATACTGGCCTATAGTTGGACAGCTGACAGGAGTCAAGGTCTGGGTTTTTAATCAGTTTGATAATCGCTAGCTTAAAAGATTTAGGCACATAGCCTGGTCGATGGATTGGTTAAACCACCGTAACAATGGGCTCACAGACGAATTTTACAGGTTTTTCTAGAAAGACATTAGACATTTGCTATTCAAAGTGATTCAAGAATACATAGAAAGGAAAAAATTAGTAACAAGTATGAAGCAAGGCCTAATAATATTAATTCCTAAACAGGGCAAATACAAGAGATTACTAGATAATTAAGACCCATTACACTTCTAAACACGGACTACAAATTATTATCGGGAATTATAGCAGCTAGATTGAAAAAAGCCCTGTGTCAGATAACAAGTGAAACTTAATCTGGTTTCCTTAGTGGAAGATCCATTCATAACAACATAAGATTCCTTCTAGATTTCATTGATTACAGTGATATATTTGTAGAGAAGGGCTTCATCGTATTTCTAGACTTCTACAAACCTTTGACTCAATAGAACATCCATTTATTTTAGAAGCTTTAAAGTTTTGGTTTTGGTCGGAATTTCACAAATCTAATTAGTATACTTTATAATGATATTAATAGTTGTGTATCTTTAGAACATGGCACTTGCCCAAGATTTTCAGTTAAGAGGGGCATTAGGCAAGGGTGTAACACCTCTCCTTTCAGTGTTATAGTCACCTGAAATAAAAAAAAAAAAAAAGAGAATTAAAATATTCTTAGAAATAATGATAAATGTAAAAAGATGTTGAACTTATGGCTACAAAGGGAAATAACCATATTTTGTAGGGTTTTGTTTGTCCAAGATGGAGAGTATATCCAGAGCTACTTACCCAACTCATTCATTAGGGATTTCAGAGAATATAACTAATTTATTGAACAAGACCATCTTCAACTTTATTTGAAAGACAAATACCATTACATTAGGAAAGTAAATATGATTAATTGATTTATTTTTATTTTGCTGTGATTATGATTTACAAAAACTGCCTGTGAAACTATCAGATTGTCACCTGCAGGTTCTTCGATACTTAATATTTAAACACAATTTTACTTCACATAATACACCCCTGTGGAACAATAGATATATTCTTAGTAATCGAAAATCTTTGTTTATAGTGATTTGTATGGAAAAAGGAATATATGTAAGTATTTAAAGGTTGAACCCTTTGAAGAATGGAAGAATGATTTGAAGATATTTGCAGTCTCTTGATTACATGACTGACAGAAATGCCCAGAAACTTGTTTTTGCAGATAGAATGAGACCCACACCCTTCCTTTCTTTCTTACAGTTATCAGTTGCTGTATCAACACTAATATGTGTTCAGTTTTGGAAATGTGCCGTTAAAGTTTGTATTTGAACTGTATGCACTAATAAAAAAAAATGATAAAAGTTAACTGTTAGCTCTATTCGTTCATTTATCTCAATATACTGTATATAATAAGGAAGATTAATGTTAGCGGTGTTTTTTACTGTATCACGTGATCGCACTTTTTTTCTCTCTTGGACGTCGCTCGTCAGTGACGTCACAGAGTCGAATAGATGTAGAAGAGAACAGATCTGACACGAAATAGTGTAGAAAGAAGGCGGAGCTTTTAGAAATCCACTTGACGTTGTGAGAGTAAGGTGTTTATTGAAGTTACTTTTTACTCAGTAGGAAAATGAAGTTTTTTAGACGACGCCCCCTGCTGTCCAGGGCAACCGGCACTTACTGTTTAGTTACAGCGAGAGAGGACACGGCCGCCGGCAAAGGTAACACTATTTCTCAGTCCTGGAGTAAACATCCAGGGATACGTTTACTTCTGTCCTTCAGAAAAACATGAATTCAGTAGATTTGTTCAGTTCTTTACAAGCTAACAGCCGTTAGCCAGATTATATCCGTGTGTCCTTAAGCCTTAACCCACAGTAGACATGTAGATACTGAACATTAGTGAAGTGTTTTTATTCGGAGGCTGTAACGTGTGGCGGTGTAAGGGGTCAGGGAGAGTCGGTGATCCGGAGTAGCCACAGGATAGCGAGTTTTAGCATAGAAAAGCTGAAAACGCGCTGTAGACACTTCTACATGCTACTTTTATTCGGTAAAATAAAACGTTGTCCACACGAAGCAGTGTGTGTGTGTGTGTGTGTGTGTGTGTGTGTGTGTGTGTGTGTTACTCCATTTCGTTGAGTTATTGACTAGAATACGAAGCATGACACTAATTTCTTTACACCGCTCGTTACAGAGAAGAGTTCAGAAAAAGAAAAAGCACCAGTCTGCTCATCAGTTTCAGCTACACACAACACTACCTTTTCTTCTATACACTAATTAAATTCTGCTTTACCAAAACAAAAGGTATTTAGGTATTACTTTATGTTCGTGTTACTAAGCTTTCGTCTGTTAAAGGACCGTGGAAAAGTGGGAATAGTTGTGCTGTAGAGCTTCACCCGGATCAGAAGTGGGAAATATGGCTTGTGTGGAATTCAACACTTCAGTAATAGAGGATGATGTGTAATTCTCTATTGTTTTTTTTTTGTTTGTTTTTTTATTTTAGATCCAGTGTGTGAGCAGTCCACAGAACCGGTTCTGGTCCGAGCCACAGAGATTCCTCAGGACCAGATGACCGTAAGTTTGTTCTGCTCCTAACTTTAACCCTGTAGTGTATATTTACAGTCTCTTACTAACAGCAGAACTGCAGCCTCATATTTACACCATTCACACTCCGATGTTTTTTACACTGATGCCACATTTGTCTATTTTTAAATAAAGGGCAGATCTCTGCACCGCCTCTCAACATTACATTAAAGCTGTCTTTACCACTGTGCCATCACCACGGTCAGAAACACCAATACGTCCTAAAACTAAGCCACACATCATAATCAAGCGTGATATAAAACATTCCTCAGAACAAGGGTTCGTTCATGATTTGTGTAATTTTGAGTGGAGAAAAAAATAATCTAATTCCTGACCTCTACTTCCTGGGCCAGAACAATGGTTTACTCCTGTTTTATACAATTTGCTTCATGAATGCAACCTGGCATAGGAAAAAGCCCGGAAAACGGGTTTAAGTTCAGATCAGCTTGATTTTAGGCATCTGCACAACGCATGCACGGTTGCAGTCAGGAAAGCTAAAGCTGAGTATTATCTTACACAAACATCAAACACTTAAACGATTAGCTAAAACAATTCATTAAAATTTTGGAAAAGTGTCAATTCATTAAATTAAAGTAATAAAAGTACTGAGCTTCCACCATGCATTATGAAGGGCTCATATACAGTCACTGATGAATCAGAAATACCATGAGATGATGGAGACTCTTCTCATTATTTTCTCATGAGGCTACAACTGCTGTTGTGAACTCTGTGTGTGTGTTTTTATATTGTAATATATTTTCACAGGTAATGAGTCAGTTTTTTAACAGTATCTTAATGTGTGTAGAAGAGAAAAATCAGTCTTAATTGTTCTTTTAGGTCTCCTTGGCTGAAGCTGAGGAGAAACACCAGAAGGATGTGGAGACCATCACTCAGCTGGAAGAGAAATCTAACCTGACAGACCAGGTGAAGACACTGCAAGACACAGTGGAGGACCTGGGGAGCCAGCTCTGTGATGCTCACTTGCAGTGTGATGAGCTAAAGAATGTGAGTGAGAAGAAAACCTTTTGTTAAGCATCTCCTTTTAATTGAAGTGGACTGTATGAGGAAGTATTATGTTTGTGCTGCACGCTGAGTCTCATTTAATGTGTGTGTTTTAGGAGTATGAGCAAGAGCAGGAGGCTCACAGGCTTCTGAAGTCCGAGTACGAGGAGATGATAGAGACTCTGAAAAACAGCGAAAAGTTCCTGAAGGGTAAATTATCTCATTATGTAACTATGATAGCTAGTGTGTGTGTGTGTGTGTGTGTGTGTGTGTGCGCGCCTGTTTTTAGAGACATTTTGTCCTTTTCCCCAATAAATTCCAGGGCAGGGGTCTCCAGTCTTTTTACCTCTGAGAACCTCTTTGATAAATTAAAGGTGGCCAGGAGCATTAGCAGTAGCTTACAAGCGATGTGTTGGAGACCCCTGTTTTGGGGTATTTTCATGAGCAATGAGTCAGTTTAAAAATGTCTAAATATGTGTAGAAGTGAATAAAGATGATATTGTTGTTCTTTCAGGTCTCCTTGGCTGAAGCTGAGGAGAAATACCAGGATGCTTGGAAGACCATTGTTGAGCAGGAGCATAGGAAGTTTATACTGATAGACAAGATACAGATACTAAAAGACCACGTGGATGAACTAGAGGACGTGCAGGCTGAGGTGTTCAGGAGCGTGATGATCTCATTGATGTAAGTGAGAACAAACTTACATTAAGCAGCTTCTTTAGTAATAATATGAGAACTATTATTTATATTTGTGTGCTTAATGTGATTTGAGTGTTTAATGCTTAAACATAAATAACTCAAATAAAAAAAACATAAGCACTCAAATATAAATCTCTTGTGCTCCATCTGTGTTTTTTAGGACTTTAATCAACTGGTAAAGGTTCATAAAATCCTCCAGGCCGAGCACAAAGAAACAGAGGAGAAGTTAAAACACTGTGAAAAGTTACTAATGGTAAGTTTTTCTTCTCACAAAATCATGCTTCCTGTAGTCTTTTATTACTGTTTGTGTAAGATGAAAGGAGACTTTGATGCACAATGAGGAGTTAATTATTTAATAGTGAGGTCAGTTATATAGAGTTATATATAGTGTATCCAAGTGATCTGTTACAACCACACCCACAAATCCCCCTATTGCCCACCAGAGGAGCCCTCGCCTGAATACTGACCTCTCCGGATAGTAACGATACACTTCCTGTTAACAGACATACATACCACGCTCACGCCGAACATTCTCCACGAAGTATCCTCAGTTTTCCTCCAGTACCAAGCCCTTATTATTTTGGTATATAAATACAGTACAGCACCTCTAGGGATTTAAAACACACTTATTTAGTAACAAGATTTAATTTTGTATCTTCTGTTTTTAGCTGTGCACCAATCAGGAAAAGTCTTGTGTGCACAACTTAATAAATAATAGCTGTTTCCTCTGTTTTCTTTTTGCACAATGTGAATGTCGTAGGTGGAAAAGCTGAAGTCTGACAAAAAGATGAAGAAAACAAGTCAAAGAAGACTCTGACCCCCATCCAGGAGTTCCTGAAGGTAAAGGGGGCATTTTGTGCTTTTTTCTTCCCCGATTTATTTTATCTGATGAGTGATGAGTCTGAGGAGTTTGAATGTGAATGCGTTTGTAGACATAACACGATGAGATAACTGTGCATGTAGGATGAGATAAAGAATGTGAGTGAGAAGAAAACCCTTTCGTTAAGCAGCTCCTTTTAATTGAAGCGGACTGTATGAGGAAGTATTATGTTTGTGCTGCACGCTGAGTCTCATTTAATGTGTGTGTTTTAGGAGTATGAGCAAGAGCAGGAGGCTCACAGGCTTCTGAAGTCCGAGTACGAGGAGATGATGGAGACTCTGAAAAACAGTGAAAAATTCCTGAAGGTAATTTATCTTCTTAGGTAACTACGATGCCTGTTGTGTGTGTGTGTGTGTGTGCTTGTTTTTAGAGACATTTTGTGCTTTTCCCCAGTAGGTTTCAGGGCAGGAGTCTCGAGCCTTTTTACCTCTGAGAACCTCTTTGATAAATTGAAGGTGGCCAGGATTTACTCGTCTTATATTATTAGTAATATTTCTTTACACAGCTTATTGCCATAAACCAAACCAGCTGAATAAACTAGTTTTGTGTGAACTTAAGAAAATCAGTTATTATTGTCAGATTTTCTTACAAGTCTCCTGTACACACCCTGATGGCCTCAGCAGGGCTGAAAAAGACTCTTTTCGTAAAAAAGGAAAGTCTTTGATATTGAAGAGACCCGACATTGTATTGGACCTTATGGGTTTAAAATGATAAGGGGGGGGGTATTCTTATGCATGTGCACTGGGAGATATTAAAGAGTGCTTTACTCTAAAAAACCAGCTGCATTAATAAGAAATGTCTACAGCACACTCGTCCTGCATCTTCCTGCAGAAGGATAGATTCATCCACCGCTTTTACTTTGGCAGCATCGTAGCTTTATTCCTAATGCTGTTGAATCCCCAGCAGATTCCAGGTTAAAAGGATCTGTCATGTGTTTTCTTCATCCTTTATCCAAACTACTTCAACTTGTGCTTATAGATTAAATTTTAAATAATGCTTCCGTGTATGGTCATGGTGCTAGCTGTGTGTGAAATGGATTGATGAACCGCTGGATTAAACCGTGTGCTGCACGTGAACGTGTGGAGGAGTATGATCGGTCCGTGGAGGCTGATTTCAGTAGACCAGAAAAGGGCGGGTTTTATTGAGTTAATTTGAGTTCATCAGATTGTACATATTCTTATGAACGTTTTAGGCGGGCTACTCAGATGTGGTCAGTAGCTCATGAGCGACGTGTTGGAGACCCCTGTTTTAGGGTATTCTCATGAGTAATGAGTCAGTTTTTAAAAAATGTCGAAATTTGTGTGTATTAGTAAATAAAGACGATAATGTTGTTCTTTCAGGTCTCCTTGGCTGAAGCTGAGGAGAAACACAGGAGGCTTGGAAGACCATCGTTGAGCTGGAGCATAGGAAGTGTTCCCTGATAAACCAGGTGGGGACACTAAAAGACACTGTGGAGGACTGGAGGAAGTGCAGCTGAGCTACACAAGGAGCGTGATGAGATCATGGATGTAAGTGAGAAAAAAACTTACATTTAACAGCTTCTTTAGTAATAATATGGGAACTATTTATTTATATTTGAGTGATTAATGTGATTTGAGTGTTTAATGCTGTAAACATAAATAAGCATTATGAACTGAAATATAAATCTGTTGTTCTCCATCTGTGTGTTTTAGGAGTATACACGACTGCGGGGACACTCATAACGTCCTCCAGGTCGAGCAGAAAGAGACGGAGGAGAAGTTAAAACGCTGTGAAAAGTTACTAATGGTAAGTTTCTCTTCTCACAAAATCATGCTTCCTGTAGTCTTTTATTACTGTTTATATAAGACCAAGAAGGACTTTAATAGTGAAGTCAGTTTTATATATATATATATATATATATATATATATATACGTATATATATACACATGTATCCAAGTGATCTGTTACAACCACACCCGCAAATTCCCCTATTGCCAGCCAGAGGGAGTCCTCACCTGGGTACTGACATCTCTGGACAGTGACGATACACTTCCTGTTAACAGACATTTATACCACACTCATGCTGAACATTCTTCGCGAAGTATCGTCAGTTTACCTGCATACTGTTGTGAATTCACTGAAGCAGACCAGGAGACTCAGAAGTAGTTCAGCAGGAATATTTTTATTGGAGATCAGAACACACTGTGGTGGTACTGTAGTCATCAAGTCCAGTGAAAATGCACAAACTTTGGAGTTTTTAAAGGCCTTTAAGGTGTGACAATACAAAAGCCTAGAGATGATACTCTTAAACAGAGCATTGAAATCCCTGGAGTCAACTCCCAAATGTCAGCTAGTTCACAGGTTCTGATCACCATCTGGTTTCAGAATCAGAAAAGTTTTTATTGCCAGGTACAGCAAAGGGTTTGCGAAGAGCACTTTACAGTACTAGGAATTTGTCTTGGTGTCAGATGCAAACATATACATAGATAAAATTTTAAAATAATAAAATAGAAGAAGTTGCTTTCGGCTGCTCCCTGTCCGGGGTCGCCACAGAGGACCAACTGGTCCGCACAACAACTTGGCAAATGTTTTACGCCGGATGCCCTTCCTGACGCAACCCTCCCATTTTTCCGGGCTTGGGACCGGCACTGCATACAGTGGCTGGGGTTGAGGCATTGGCTGGAATCGAACCGGGCCTTCCGCATTGATAGGCGAGTAACCTACCACTGAGCCACCAATGCCTCGCTTTAAAATAATAAAATAAACTATAATAAATTAAATAAAGCTGTTAACAGCAAATGACTTACATGTTGCAATTTACAATGAAGTGAAATTGAAGGAGACTGTCCAAACATATATACAGATAAAGTATGTACACAATTGAGAATGATAATAAATATGTACACAGAAGTTTGAATGTGCATGAAAAGAAGAGCAATTTAGGATGTAAAGTTTGAGTGAAAGTGACTGTCCAAATATGTATATCCAGTATGTACAATCGAGAATGAAATAAATATTGCATACAGAAGTTTGAGTTTGCAGAAGATATAGTGCAATTTATAATGTGAAAATGTCATGGTTGTCTGTAAGTTCTTGGGGGGGGTCATCTGGGTGTAAGTGGGGCACTGTTCAGCAGGCTGACTGCAGTGGGGGAAGAAACTGTTCTTGTGGCGTGAGGTTCTGGTCCTGATGGACCGGAGCCTCTTTCCAGAGGGGAGGGACTGAAAGAGTTAATTTCCGGGAGGAGAGTGGGTCGGCTGCGATCTTGGCTGCACATCTCCGGGAACTGGAGACGTACAGCTCTTGGAGAGTTGGGAGACTGCAGCCAATCACCTTCTCAGCTGAGTGGATAACACGCTGCAGTTTGGCCCTGTCCCTGGCTGTAGCTGCAGCAAACCAGACCGTGATGGAGGATGTGAGGATAGATTCAATGATGGCAGTGTAGAAGTTAACCAACATCTTCACAGGGAGGAGAAACTTCTTCAGCTGCCGCAGGAAATACATCCTCTGCTGAGCCTTCTTGGTGAGAGACCTGATGTTCTGCTCCCACTTGAGCTCCTTGGTGATGGTGGTGCCTAGGAAACGGAAGGACTCAACAGATGTCACCGGAGAGTCACAGAGGATGACGGGGGGGAGGGGGGCTGGGTCCTTCCTGAAGTCCATTATCACTGTCTTTATGGAGTTGAGCTCCAGGTTGTTCATGCTGCACCATGACACCAGACGATCCATCTCACCCCTGTAGGCCCGACTCGTCCCCATCAGAGATGAGGCCGATGAGGGTGGTGTCGTCAGCAAACTTCAGGAGTTTGACAGACTGGTGACCAGATGTGTAGCCATTGGTATAAAGGGAGAATAGCAGAGGAGAAAGGACACAGCCTTGGGGGGAACCAGTGCTGATGTGCTGGAGGTCAGAGACATGCGTTCCCAGCCTCACGAACTGCCGTCTGTCTGTCAGGAAGTCCGTGATCTGCACATGGAGTCAGGCACATTCAGCTGGAAGAGCTTGTCTCTGAGCAGAGCTGGGATGATCGTATTAAAAGCAGAACTAAAGTCCACAAACAGTATCCTGGCATAGGATCCTGAGGAATCCAGATGCTGAAGGATGAAGTGGAGGGCCATGTTCACAGCACCGTCTACAGACCTGTTGGCTCTGTAGGCGAACTGTAGTGGATCCAGGAGAGGGTCTGTAATGTCCTTGAGGTAGGGACAACACGAGGCGCTCAAAGACTTCATGACCACAGAAGTCAGGGCGATGGGTCTGTAGTCATTAAGTCCTGTGATCTTTGTCTTTTTGGGGACTGGGACAATGGCTGAGGTCTTGAAGCAGGCTGGCACATGGCAGGTCTCCAGTGAGGTATTAAAAATGTCTGAACACTGGGGGACAGCTAAGTGGCACAGTGCTTCAGGAGGGGGGGAGACGGAGTCCAGGCCTGTAGCTTTGGCGGGTGTTCAGACGTTTAAACAGTCTATTCACCTCTTCCTCTTTGATGGTGAGAGGTGTCAGGGGTGGGGTGTGGAGTGTCACTAAGGTGTGGAGCTGTGTTGGTGATACAGGTATGAAAGTGTAGGAGGAGGAGCTACTGCTGATCAATAGCTGGTGGGGGGAGGATTGGGGGGGTCGGGACTGTTCCATTGTCTTTCAAAGCGGCAGTAGTACTCATTCAGGTTGTTGGCCAGTCGCGGGTCGTTCACAGAGTGGGGGGGCTCTAGGCTTGTAATTGGTGATCGCTTTAAGCCCTTTCCAGACAGAGGCAGAGTCGTTGGTTTGGAATTGCTGTTTCATTCTCTCACCATGCTCTGTTTTAGCTCTTCTCACCTTTTCGCTAAATCTGTACTTAGCCTCCTTGTATTTTCCTTTGTCCCCACTTCTGAATGCGGCCTCTTTCTCTGACCTGACCCGTCTGAGTTTGGCTGTGAACCAGGGTTTGTCATTGTTATAACTCACCCTGGTGCATGTTGGAATGATGCTGTCCTCACAGAAGTAAATGTAGGACGACACAGTGTCTGTGTACTCATCCAGACTGTTGGTGGTAGACCTAAAAACATCCCAGTCTGTACAGTCCAAACACCCCTGAAGTTCCCCCACAGCCTCACTGGTCTACTTCTTTGATGTTCTCACAACAGCACGAGAACTTGATCACCATTTGGTCATGAGAGTTGGGATATGTAAATAATCATTCAAAGAGCAATGTATGTTACAATAGCTTTTAAAGTGACCTCCTAATATGTTTTCCTCCAGTGCCAAGCCCTGATTATTTTGCTGTTGTTTCTTGTGTATGATCTGTTTGGCCTGTTTATCGGTTCTCTTTCAAACATTCGCTCATTCTCACTATGGGAAACGCCTCAGGCGTGATACTGTGGAAGCACCAATTACACCACATCTGTCTGCAGGGCAGACCAATCACAGCTTACCACACGGGGCCTATATATACACAGCTGTGACCACTTAAACAGCATTCTTGTTCTCTTCCCCATGAAGACTTTCCTCAGCACCGCAGCTGCACTGCTCCTGTTCACAGACATACTGCTAAGGGTGAGCGTTGCCAAACGTAGTGCAGTTCCTATATTTTACATTTACATTTCTGGCATTTGGCAGATGCTCTTATCCAGAGCGACATACGAAAGTGCTTTAGTTCACAGTCAATGAATACATTAACACTGGTTCAATAGGACACAAACGTGGGATACCATTAGCCTAAACTGACTTGGATTTCTTTTTTTTTTATATATAGTATTTTTTTTGTATAGATATTTTAATATAGTATCGCTGCTAGTTACTGAGTTTGCTCTGGTTTTAGTAGCACAGTTTAGAATAGCTAACGTGTCAAGGTGAGCTATACATCCGTCTACCATGTCGGGGTCCAAGATGACGTCAGAGAGCGGGAAAGTCACCCCTTGTCCCACAGCATGTGGGTTTATGATTTCTGGTAGAAATCCCCATCTGATATGTATAGATTGCATGAGCGTCAAGTATGCCCAAGCTGCATTTGTGGATGCGGAGAGCTGTGTGCATTGCCGAGTTATGCCAGCAAGAATTCTAGAAAGAAGGCTTTGATTAGTCGCCTCCTCTGGTGAAAATCCGTGTCTCTCTGCAGCCCCTCTGGTTAAAGAGGTTCAATCCTCTTCACCATAGAAGGTTTCCTCATGGGGGGATATTATGGACTCAGAGTTCCTTGAGCCCACGCCACTTTTTCGCCACTTCCAGCAACTACTGGAGGAAAGCGAGGAGCCGGAGGGGGATGAGGAGGAAGACGAGGAGATGCTAACTCGTGTCCTCAGAGATGAGCCCGGATGACGAGGAGACGACACCATCCTGTCTTCAGCTCAGGTGTCCAGACCCGCGAGTATCAGAATCAGATTCTGATACTCATGGGTCTGGACACCTGAGCCGCAGACAGGATGGCAGACTCAGAAAGAATCAGAGTATGCAATGTAGTGAACTGCTGTCGAGTGTGGTGGATGGTGACTTGGTAGAGGTTTGTAAATGTGCGGCAGCATGGCTTAACATCGCTTGACCAATAACTCCTGGGGGTTAAACGCGATATTTATGAAGGGGAAATCATATGTTCCCCTGACGAACAACTGCTTCCCGCCTTACCTACGTGCATGGCAGAAATAAAGAGGTCGTGGGACAAGCCCTTTTCTCACAGAGTGCCCGTCAAGGGTTACTCTTCACTAGATGTGAACGAGATGGAGGAGCTTGGGCTTTCAAACCTCCCACGGTAGAACAGTCAGAGGTTCACCACTTGCACTTGAACAGACGGACCACTCTTTCTTCTTCAGTCCCACCCTCCTGGAAAAATGGAACACTTCACTGCTTCCATGTATCAAAAAATGTATACCAAGTGTTCTCTGTGATGTCCTCCCCCGAGTCCTCCACACCTGTTTTTCCACCTGCGAAAAGGGCAGTTTGGTTTTCCCTCGTCACGCAATGTTAAATATGTTACACTCAGTGATAAAACATGTTCAAGTGCAGAAAACTCAGCCACCAGAAGTATGTGGTCTGAGAAAGTTAAGCTCAAGTTTTGTTTCATCACAAAGCACTTTAAACTTTGGGTTCAAAACCAATAATAAAAAATTATGTTGCATCCAGGCTCATCGCCGAGGGCGCAGAGACACAAAAACAAAAAAAATCACTGAATTGGGAATTAAATTGGTCTATAGAAGCAGTTCAGCAAAACGCACTAGCTCATTGTCAGGAGGCTTGGAGAGTATGTTTTGCGCATCCTTGGGTTCTGGCGACTGTAACGAAATGTTACAGGCTGCAGTTTACTGTAAAACCCTCTCCTTTCAACGGGATTATAGCATCTGTAGCAACAGGCGATTCAGATTGGGTGCTCGAAGCAGAAATGGCCTCCCTTTTGGAGAAAAGAGTTATAAAACAAGTTTTGGTGGGGGAAACTCAGAAAGGCTTTTACTCCCATTATTTTCTCAGTCCAAAGAAAAACGGGGGTCTACACCCAATATTGGATCTACGTGCTCTAAATAAGCACTTGAAAAAATACAAACTACAAAAATACAAAAAATACAAGAATGCTCATGTACAAGCACTCACTTGCTTGATTGGTTTACCTCGAGGACTGTTATTTCTGGTTTCTCTGATCTTTACGCCCGTTTTAACGACCCTGCTTCTGTCTTACAATTTGGATTATTTACTGTCGTGTTGATTAAATGGTGTGTTTAATGGGACATATGGATCCTGCACACCAATCATGATCAGGTTAACTGTTACTTCTTCATTCTCTATTGAAAATGGACTGTTTGGCTTAATTATTTTAGGTAATGGGTTTGTTTTGGCTTGCTTTTCTAATTATTTTTTCATATATATATATAAAATATATATATATATATATATATATATAATATAATATATATATATATATCTTCTTCTTCTTCTTTCGGCTTTTCCCTTCGGGGGTCGCCACAGCGAATCATCTCTCTCCACCTACCCCTATCTTCTGCATCCTCAACCCTTGCACCCACTAGCTTCATACCCTCATTAATTACATCCATATACCTCCTCTTTGGCCTTCCTCTTTGCCTCCTGCCTGGCAGCTTATGTCCAACATTCTCCTACCAATATACTCACTCTCCCTCCTCTGAACATGTCCAAACCATCTTAATCTGGCCTCCCTAACTTAGCCCCCCAAACGCCCCAACATGAGCTGTCCCTCTGATGTACTCGTTCCTAATCCTGTCCAATCTTGTCACTCCCAAAGAGAACCTCAACATCTTCGCTCTGCTACCTCTAGCTCTGACTCCTGTCTCTTCCTCAGTGACACTGTCTCTAAACCATACAGCATGGCCGGTCTCACCACTGTCCTGTACCCCTTTCCCCCTTGATTCTCGCTGATATTTTCTGATCACACAGAACTCCCGACACCTTTCTCCACCCTTTCCCCAACCTGCCTGCACTCGCTTCTTTACCTCTTTCCCACACTCTCCATTACTCTGGACTGTTGACCCCAAGTAAATTAAACTCCCGTACCTTCTTCACCTCTTCACCCTGTAACCTTACTGTTCCACTTCCCTCCCTTTCATTCACACACATGTACTCAGTCTTACTACGACTGACTTTCATTCCTCTTCTCTCCAGCGCAAACCTCCACCTCTCCAGGGTTTTTCCCCCACCTGCTCCCTGCTCTCACTACAGATCACAATGTCATCTGCAAACATCATTGTCCAAGGAGACTCCTGTCTGACCTCCTCTGACAACTGGTCCATCACTATAGCAAACAGGAAGGGGGTCAAGCCGATCCCCGATGCAGTCCCACCTCCACATTGAACTCCTCTGTCTGACCTACAGCACACCTCACCACTGTCCTGCTCCTCTCATACATGTCCTGCACCACTCTGACATACTTCTCTGCTACTCCTGACTTCCTCATACAGTACCACAGCTCTTCTCTTGGCACCCTGTCATACGTTTTCTCCAAGTCTACAAACACACAGTGCAACTCCCTCTGACCACCCCTATACTTCTCCATCAAAATTCTCAGAGCAAAAATTGCATCTGTTGTGCTCTTTCGGGGCATGAAGCCATACGCGCTCACAAATTTCCAAAACCTTCCAAACCTAGCTTCCACTACTCTTTCCCATAGCTTCATTGTATGGCTCATCAACTTTATCCCCCTATAGTTACTGAAAACTCTGCACGTCACCCTTATTCTTAAAGATCGGCACTAACACACTTCTTCTCCATTCCTCAGGCATCCTCTCACTCTCTAAAACCCTTTTGAAAAAACTAGCTAAAAATTCCACTGCTGCCTCTCCCAAACACTTCCAGACCTCCACCGGGATGTCATCAGGACCAACTGCCTTCCCACTTTTCATCCTCTTCAAAGCCTTCCTGACTTCATCCTTTCTAATCTTATCTACTTTCTGTTCCACAGAGTTCACCCCTTCTACTCTTTTTTCCCTCTCATTTTCCTCATTCATCAGCTCCCCAAAGTATTCCTTCCATCTCCTCTGTACACTCTCCCACTTGTGAGCACCCTTCCATCTCTATCCTTAATAACTCTAACTTGCTGCACATCCTTCCCATCTCGATCCCTCTGCCCCAGCTAACCTGTACAAGTCCTTCTCTCCTTCTCTAGTGTCTAACCCAGTGTACAACTCGTCATAGCCTTCTGCTTGGCCTTAGACACCTCCCTCTTCACTCTGCGCTGTAACTCCTTGTATTCCTGTCTATTCTCTTCAGTCCTGTCCATGTCCCACTTCTTCTTGGCTAACCTCTTCCTCTGGATACTATCCTGAACTTCCTCATTCCACCACCAAATCTCCTTATCTTCTTTCCTCCTTCCAGATGACACACCCAGCACCTTTCTCCCTGTCTCCCTGATCACTTCTGCTGTAGTTTCCCAGTCATCTGGCAGCACTACTGACCACCCAGAGCCCCGCCTCAACTTCTGTCTAAATTCCTCACAACATTCCTCCTTTTTTAGCTTCCACCACTTGGTTTTCTTCTCTATCTCTGACCTCTTCTTCTTACAGACCATCAGAGTCATCCTACACACCACCATCCTATGCTGTCTGGCTACACTCTCTCCCACTACCACTTTACAGTCACTAATCTCTTTCAGATTGCCTCTTCTACATAGGATGTAGTCTACCTGTGTTCTCCTACCTCCACTCTTGTAAGTCACTCTATGCTCCTCCCTCTTCTGAAAATAAGTGTTAACCACACCCATGTCCACCCTCTTAGCAAAGTCCACTACCATCTGTCCTTCAAGGTTCCTTTCCTTAACTCCAAATTTGCCCATCACCCCCCTCATCACCTGTGTTCCCCTCACCAACATGTCCATTAAAATCCGCTCCTATCACCACTCTCTCACCCGGGGGAATACTCTCCATCACCTCATCTAATTCACTCCAGAATCTCTCTTTCTCCTCCAACTCACAACCTACCTGTGGGGCATAACCACTAACAACATTCAACATCACCCCTTCAATCTCTAACTTCAGACTCATCACCCTGTCTGACACTCTCTTCACCTCCAGGACATTCCTCACAAACTCCTCCTTCAGGACCACACCTACCCCATTTCTCTTACTATCCACACCATAATAAAACAGCTTGAATCCTGCTCCTATCTACGAGCCTTGCTACCCTTCCACCTGGTCTCCTGTACACACAGTATATCCACCTTCCTTCTCTCCATCACATCAGCCAGCTCTCTACCTTTCCCTGTCATAGTCCCAACATTCAGAGTTCCTATTCTCAGTCCTACACTCTTACCTTTCCTCTTCTCTCTCTGTCTGCGCACTCTCCCCCTCCTCTACTTCTTCGACCAACAGTAGCCCAATTTCCACCGGCGCCCTGTAGGTCAACGGCGCCGATGGCGGTCGTTGTTAACCCGGGCCTCGACCGACCCGGGTATGAAATTCGTACTGACGATTCGCATGGTTAAATTTGGCAATTTTTTACGCCGGATCCCCTTCCTGACGAAAACCCTCTCTATTTATCCGGGCTTGGGACCGGCACAGAAGTCACTGGACTGTGACCCCCATGGCTAGATTATATATATATATATATATATATATATATATATATATATATATATATATAAAATATATATATATATATATTTTTTCTAAATATGAATTAATGGGGATGTGGCTGAGTTTCACAAAAGTTTTTTTAAAATTTTGGGTGGGTAACTAAACCTACACAGCATAAGCTATATATGAAAAGGAAAACAACTTGTGGTGATTATGTGAAGCCTGGTATATAAATACAGTACAGCCCTCTAGGGATTTAAAACACACTTATTTAGTAACAAGATTTAATTTTTGTATCTTCTGTTTTTAGCTGTGCACCAATCGGGAAAAAAGTCTTGTGTGCACAACTTAAAAATTAACAGCTGTTTCCTCTGTTTTTTTTTTGTGAACGTCGTAGGTGCAAGAGCTGGAGTCTCACAGCACCCTCAAGATGGAGAAGGACAAATTGAAGACTCTGACCCCCATCCAGGAGTTCCTAAAGGTAAAGGGGGCATTTTGTGCTTTTTTTTCCCCCAAATTTTAAATTTTATCTGATGAGTGATGAGTCTGAGGAGTTTGAATGTGAATGCGTTTGTAGACATAACACGATGAGATAACTGTGCATGTAGGATGAGATAAAGAATGTGAGTGAGAAAAAAACCTTTCGTTAAGCAGCCCCTTTTTAATTGAAGCGGACTGTATGAGGAAGTATTATGTTTGTGCTGCACGCTGAGTCTCATTTAATGTGTGTGTTTTAGGAGTATGAGCAAGAGCAGGAGGCTCACAGGCTTCTGAAGTCCGAATACGAGGAGATGATAGAGACTCTGAAAAACAGTGAAAAGTTACTGAAGGTAATTTATCTTCTTAGGTAACTATGATACATATTGTGTGTTTTGTGCTTGTTTTTAGAGACATTTTGTCCTTTTCCCCAGAAAATTTTCAGGGCAGGAGTCTCGACCCTTTTTTACCTCTGAGAACCTCTTTGATAAATTGAAGGTGGCCAGGAGCTACTCGTCTTATATTATTAGTAATATTTCTTTACACAGCTTATTGCCATAAACCAAACCAGCTGAATAAACTAGTTTTTGTGTGAACTTAAGAAAATCAGTTTTTAAATTGTCAGATTTCCTTCATTCACATCAGTTCTGTAATTTATCAGCAAATTGTAACTTACAAGTCTCCTGTACACACCCTGATGGCCTCAGCAGGGCTAAAAAAGACTCTTTTCGTAAAAAAGGAAAGTCTTTGATATTGAAGAGACCCGACATTGTATTGGACCTTATGCGATTAAATGATAGTATTCTTATGCATGTGCACTGGGAGATATTAAAGAGTGCTTTACTCAAAAAAAACCAGCTGCATTAATAAGAAATGCCCTACAGCACACTCGTCCTGCATCTTCCTGCAGAAGGATAGTTTTCATCCACCGCTTTTACTTTGGCAGCATCGTAGCTTTTTTCCCTAATGCTGTTGAATCCCCAGCAGATTCCGGGTTTAAAAAGGATCTGTCATGTGTTTTCTTCATCCTTTATCCAAACTACTTCAACTTGTGCTTATAGATTAAATTTTAAATAATGCTTCCGTGTATGGTCATGGTGCTAGCTGTGTGTGAAATGGATTGATGAACCGCTGGATTAAACCGTGGGGCTGCGCGTGAACGTGTGGAGGAGTATGATCGGTCCGTGGAGGCTGATTTCAGTAGACCAGAAAAGGGCGGGGTTTATTGAGTTAATTTGAGTTCATCAGATTGTACATATTCAAATAAACGTTTAGGCGGGCTACTCAGATGGGGTCAGTAGCTCATGAGCGACGTGTTGGAGACCCCTGTTTTAGGGTATTCTCATGAGTAATGAGTCAGTTTTTAAAAAATGTCTAAATTTGTGTGTATTAGTAAATAAAGACGATAATGTTGTTCTTTCAGGTCTCCTTGGCTGAAGCAAAGGAGAAACACCAGAAGGATGTGGACACCATCGCTGAGCTGGAGAAGAAGAAGTTTAACCTGATAAACCAGGTGGGGACACTAAAAGACACCATAGAGGACTTGAAGGAAGTGCAGGCTAAGCTACGTGAGGACCATGATGATTTTCATGGATGTAAGTGAGAAAAAACTTACATTAAGCAGCTTCTTTAGTAATAATATGAGAAATATTATTTATATTTGAGTGATTAATGTGATTTGCGTGTTTAATGCTTAAACATAAATAAGCATTAAGAACTGAAATATAAATCTCCATTCCATCTGTGTGTTTTAGGAGTATACCGGACTGAAGGACACTCATAACGTCCTCCAGGTCGAGCAGAAAGAGACGGAGGAGAAGTTAAAACGCTGTGAAGAGTTACTAATGGTAAGTTTTTTTTCTCACAAAATCATGCTTCCTGTAGTCTTTTATTACTGTTTGTGTAAGATGAAGGAGACTTTGATGCACAATGAGGAGTTAATTTTTTTAATAGTGAGGTCAGTTATATAGAGTTATATATAGTGTATCCATGTGATCTGTTACAACCACACCCACAAATCCCCCTATTGCCCACCGGAGGGAGCCCTCGCCTGAGTACTGATCTCTCTGGATAGTAATGATACACTTAATGAAAACCTTTCATTAAGCAGCCCCTTTTTAATTGAAGTGGACTGTATGAGGAAGTATTATGTTTGTGCTGCACGCTGAGTCTCATTTAATGTGTGTGTTTTAGGAGTATGAGCAAGAGCAGGAGGCTCACAGGCTTCTGAAGTCCGAGTACAAGGAGATGATGGAGACTCTGAAAAACAGTGAAAAATTCCTGAAGGTAATTTATCTTCTTAGGTAACTACGATACCTGTTGTGTGTGTGTGTGTGTGTGTGCTTGTTTTTAGGGGACATTTTGTCCTTTTCCCCAGTAAATTTCAGGGCAGGAGTCTCGACCCTTTTTTTACCTCTGAGAACCTCTTTGATAAATTGAAGGTGGCCAGGAGCTACTCGTCTTATTAGTAATATTTCTTTACACAGCTTATTGCCATAAACCCAAACCAGCTGAATAAACTAGTTTTGTGTGAACTTAAGAAAATCAGTTATTATTGTCAGTTTTTTCTTCATTCACATCAGTTCTGTAATTTATCAGCAAATTGTAACTTACAAATCTCCTGTACACACCCTGATGGCCTCAGCAGGGCTGAAAAAGACTCTTTTCGTAAAGAAGGAAAGTCTTTGATATTGAAGAGACCCGACATTGTATTGGACCTTATGCGATTAAATGATAGTATTCTTATGCATGTGCACTGGGAGATATTAAAGAGTGCTTTACTCTAAAACACTAGCTGCATTAATAAGAAATGTCTACAGCACACTCGTCCTGCATTTTTCTGCAGCAGAAAAGGTCGGGTTTATTGAGTTAATATTCTCATGAGTAACGAGTTTTTAAAAAATGTCAAAATTTTTGTGTGTATTAGTAAATAAAGACGATAATGTTGTTCTTTCAGGTCTCCTTGGCTGAAGCAAAGGAGAAACACCAGAAGGATGTGGACACCATCGCTCAGCTGGAGAAGAAGAAGTTTAACCTGATAAACCAGGTGGGGACACTAAAAGACACCGTGGAGGGCCTGAAGGAAGTGCACGCTAAGCTACGTGAGGACCATGATGATTTTCATGGATGTAAGTGAGAAAAAACTTACTTTAAGCAGCTTCTTTAGTAATAATATGAGAAATATTATTTATATTTGAGTGATTAATGTGATTTGAGTGTTTAATGCTGTAAACATAAATAAGCATTAAGAACTGAAATATAAATCTGTTGTTCTCCATCTGTGTGTTTTAGGCACATTATCGACTGCGGGACACTCATAAAATCCTCCAGGCCGAGCAAAAAGAGACGGAGAAGAAGTTAAAACACTGTGAAAAGTTACTAATGGTAAGTTTTTCTTCTCACAAAATCATGCTTCCTGTAGTCTTTTATTACTGTTTGTGTAAGATGAAGGAGACTTTGATGCACAATGAGGAGTTAATTATTTAATAGTGAGGTCAGTTATATAGAGTTATATATAGTGTATCCAAGTGATCTGTTACACAACCACACCCACAAATCCCCCTATTGCCCACCGGAGGGACCCCTCGCCTGAATACTGACCTCCCCGGATAGTAACGATACACTTCCTGTTAACAGACATACATACCACGCTCACGCCGAACATTCTCCACGAAGTATCCTCAGTTTTCCTCCAGTACCAAGCCCTTATTATTTTGCTGTGTTATTTCTCGTGTATGATCTGTTTGGCCTGTATCAGTTTTTGCATTTTTGGATTGGTTTACCTCGAGGACTTATTTCGGGTTTTCTCTGGTCTTTACCCCCGGGTTTTAACAACTCTGCTTCGGTCTTATGATTTGGATTATTTACTGTTGTGTTGATTAAATGGTGTGTTTAATCCACATATGCATCCTGCACACCAATCATTACATGATCATAGACCCCAGGTACATCAGGCAGGTGAACTGTTACTACTTCATTCTCTATTGAATATGGACTGTTTGCCTTAATTATTTTAGGTAATGGTTTTGTTTTGGCTTGCTTTCCTAAAAATTTTTTTCATATATACAGGTGCATCTCAATAAATTAGAATGTTGTGGAAAAGTTCATTTATTTCAGTAATTCAACACAAATTGTGAAACTCGTGTATTAAATAAATTCAGTGCACACAGACTGAAGTATTTTAAAGTCTTTGGTTCTTTTAATTGTGATGATTTTGGCTCACATTTAACAAAAACCCACCAATTCACTCTCTCAACAAATTAGAATATGGTGCCATGCCAATCAGCTAATCAACTCAAAACACCTGAAAAGGGTTTCCTGAGCCTTCAAAAGGGTCTCTCATTTTGGGTTCACTAGGCTATACAATCATGGGGAAGACTGCTGACCTGACAGTTGTCCAGAAGACAATCATTGACACCCTTCACAAGGAGGGTAACCCACAAACATTCATTCCCAAAAGAAGCTGGCTGTTCACAGAGTGCTGTACCCAAGCATGTTAACAGGAAGTTGAGTGGAAGGAAACAGTGTGGAAGAAAAAGATGCACAACCAACCGGGGAAAAACCGCAGCCTTATGAGGTTTGTCAAGAAAAATCCATTCAAGAATTTGAGTGGACTTCACAAAGAATGGACTGAGGCTGGGGTCAAGGCATCAAGACCCACCACACACAGACGTGTCAAGGAATTTGGCTACAGTTGTCGTATTCCTCTTGTTAAGCCACTCCTGAACCACAGACAACGTCAGAGGAGTCTTACCTGGGCTAAGGAGAAGAAGAACTGGACTGTTGCCCAGGGTCCAAAGTCCTCTTTTCAGATGAGAGAAAGTGTGAAGGGTGGAGAAGCTCATAGCCCAAGTTGCTTGAAGTCCAGTGTTAAGTTTCCACAGTCTGTGATGATTTGGGATGCAATGTCATCTGCTGGTGTTGGTCCATTGGGGTTTTTTAAAAACCCAAAAGTCACTGAAACCCGTTTACCAAGAAATTTTGGAGCACTTCATGCTTCCTTCTGCTGACCAGCTTTTTGAAGATGCTGATTTCTTTTTCCCAGCAGGATTTGGCACTGCCCACACACCCAAAAAGCACCAAAATTTGGGTTAAATGACCATGGCTTGACTGGCCAGCAAACTCGCCAGACCTGAACCCCATAGAGAATCTGTGGGGTATTGTCAAGAGGAACATGAGAAACAACAGACCAAAAAATGCAGATGAGCTGAAGGCCACTGTAAAAGAAACCTGGGCTTCCATACCACCTCAGCAGTGCCACAAACTGATCACCCCCATGCCACCCCCAAATTGAGGCAGTAATTAAAGAAAAAAGGAGCCCCTACCAAGTATTGAGTAATGTACAGTAAATGAACATATTTTCCCAGAAGGACAAAAATTTCACTAAAAAGTTTTTTTATTGGTCTTATAAAGTATTCTAATTAGTTGAGAGAGTGAATTGGTGGGTTTTTTTTAAAATGTGAGCCAAAATCATCACAATTAAAAGAACCAAAGATTTAAAACTACTTCAGTCTGTGTGCACTGAATTTATTTAATACATGAGTTTCACAATTTGAGTTGAATCACTGAAATAAATGAATTTTTCCACGACATTCTAATTTATTGAGATGCACCTGTATATAATATCAATATGAATTAATGTGATGTGGCTGAGTTTCACAAAAGTTCCTTTAAATTTGGGTGTGTAACAAAACCTACATAAGCTATATATGAAAAGGAAAACAACTTGTGGTGGTTATGTGAAGCCTGGTATATAAATACAGTACAGCACCTCTGGGGTTTTAAAAACACACTTATTTAGTAACAAGATTTAATTTTTGTATCTTCTGTTTTTAGCTGTGCACCAATCAGGAAAAGTCTTGTGTCCCCCCAACTTAATAACTAACAGCTGTTTCCTCTGTTTTCTTTTTGCACAATGTGAATGTCGTAGGTGGAAAAGCTGAAGTCTGACAAAAAGATGAAGAAAAACAAGTCAAAGACGAGTCTGACCCCCATCCAGGAGTTCCTGAAGGAAAAGGGGGGGCATTTTGTGCTTTTTCTTCCCCAATTTATTTTATCTGATGAGTGATGAGTCTGAGGAGTTTGAATGTGAATGCGTTTGTAGACATAACACGATGAAAATAACTGTGCATGTAGGATGAGATAAAGAATGTGAGTGAGAAGAAAACCTTTCGTTAAGCAGCTCCTTTTAATTGAAGTGGACTGTATGAGGAAGGGGGGCACGGTGGCTTAGTGGTTAGCACGTTTGCCTCACACCTCCAGGGTTGGGGGTTCGATTTCCGCCTATGCCATGCGTGTGTGGAGTTTGCATGTTCTCCCCGTGCCTCGGGGGTTTCCTCCGGGTACTCCGGTTTTCCCCCCCCCCATTTCCAAAGACGTGCATGGTAGGTTGATTGGCATCTCTAAATTGTCCGTAGTGTGTGAATGCGTGAGTGAATGAGAGTGTGTGTGTCCCCTGCGATGGGTTGGCACCCCGTCCAGGGTGTATCCTGCCTTGATGCCCAATGACGCCTGAGATAGGCACAGGCTCCCCGTGACCCGAGTGTAGTTCGGATAAGTGGCAGACAATGAATGAATGTATGAGGAAGTATTATGTTTGTGCTGCACGCTGAGTCTCTTTTAATGTGTGTGTTTTAGGAATATGTGCAAGAGCAGGAGGCTCACAGGCTTCTGAAGTCCGAGTACGAGGAGATGATAGAGACTCTGAAAAACAGTGAAAATTTTACTGAAGGTAATTTATCTTATGTAACTATGATAGCTATTGTGTGCATGTGTGTATGTGTGGTTGTTTAACTTTTTAAAGGGTATTCTCATGAGTAATGAGTCAGTTTTTAACAGTATCTGAATGTGTGTAGAAGAGAAAAAAGCAGTCTTAATTTTTTTCTTTTTGTTCTTTCAGGCCTCTGTTGCTGAAGCTGAGGAGAAACACCAGAAGGCTATGATGACCTTCTCTCAGCTGATGGAGAAGTCTCTCCTGATAAACCAGGTGAAGACACTAAAAGACACAGTGGAGGAACGGGAGGAAGTGAAGGCTGAGCTACACGAGGACTGTGATGAGATCATGGATGTAAATGAGAAAAAACTTACATTAAGCAGCTTCTTTAGTAATAATATGAGGACTTTTTTTAATGTTTAAGCATTAAGAACTCAAATATAAATCTGTTGTGCTCCATCTGTGTGTTTTAGGAGTATTCTCCACTGGGGGGACACTCATAACGTCCTCCAGGCCGAGCAAAAAGAGACGGAGGAGAAGTTAAAACGCTGTGAAAAGTTACTAATGGTAAGTTTTTCTTCTCACAAAATCATGCTTCCTGTAGTCTTTTTTTTTTTTTACTGTTTGTATAAGATCAAGGAGACTTTGATGCACGATGAGGAGTTAATTTTTTTATAGTGAGTTCAGTCTGGAGCCATTTTATGGTAAAGATTAATTAGGGAAGTTCAAGAGATATATAATGTATCCAAGTGATCATAGACACCAGGTACATCAGGCAGGTTAACTGTTACTTCTTCATTCTCTATTGAAAATGGACTGTTTGGCTTAATTATTTTAGGTAATGGGTTTGTTTTGGCTTGCTTTTCTAATTATTTAAATATTTATTTATTTATAATGCTTTCCCAATTCATTTTATCTCATGAATGATGAGTCTGGTTTGAGTATGAATGCGTTTGTAGACATAATTAAACCCAAACAAGCCTTAACTGTACTTTCAGGAGTCCCTGGATCAAGCTGAGAAGTCTGGCTCCTCATCGAACCAAGTGGAGACTTCCTGAGACAGAAAGGGAAAGCAGATCCCTCATCAGGATCAAATTGACGGGTGTATGAGGAGTAAAAATAAAAAATAAAATAAATAATCAAAACAAACAAAATCAGGCTTGTCTTAATGTTAACATTTTTAAATGGCTTAAGAAATTTAAAGACGGATTATTGAAATAGTAGAGATTTTCTATTTTATTACCACCTTGGAGCAGTGCCCCAGCATAGCGAGATCATCATGCATTCCTCCCTCACATCCAAGGTCTTTAGTCACCTTGGCCTATAAGCAGGCCAGACAGACAGTCCAAGCAGTGACAGGGACTGGTTAGTTATAACACTGTGTAGTAGATTTTACTTAACAAATTACAATTTATTAGGTGCCCTCAAATTATTTCCAACTTGCATACATTTGACATTAACTTGCATATATTTTTCACCCCTCAGTTGACCTAGAGTATGAGGAAAAAAAACAAAACAAAAATACAACAAAGTGATGCTCCCACTGAAAGAAAGAAGGAAAAGAAACAACAAAAAAAGAACATTCTATGTGTATATAAGAAATATATTTTTTTTTATTCATTTATTATCCTTCGATAAAAAAAAGCCAATTGTATATTTGTGCTAAGAGCCCTAAAGTTTTTGTCAACATTTTTCATTATTTATTAACTTGCTTCCTGATCTTTAAATGGATATTTTAACAGGAATTTTTCTTGTAATTTTTATACTCTATTTTTTCCCCTTGCTCACTTCTGTATTATTCCATGTTCTTGTCATATTGACACTGCAGCTGTTACATTTTTACTTACAGCTCTGGAAAAAATTCAGATACCACTGAAAAATGATCAGTTTCTCTGGTTTTACTATTTATAGGTTTGTGTTTGAATAAAATGAAAAATTTTTTTTTTATTCTATAAACTACTGACATTTCTCCCAAATTCCTATCAAACATTTTGTCATTTAGAGCATTTATTTACAGAAAATGATGACTGGTACAAATAACAAAAGTTGCAGTGTTTTCAGATCTCAAATAATGCAAAGAAAAGAAGCTCATATTCATTTCCAAACCCCAAAACAATCCTCAGAATCAGGGAACATTGTCAGAGCAGAAGGAAAAAATTTTTTGTTTCAGCTGAACGCATCATCCGTACCAAGCTCCCTGACCTGCACTAAATCTACAGCAAGCGGTGCTGGCCCAAAGGCCAGGAAGATCATGAAGGCCCTCAGCCACCCCAACAATGGACTATTCTCTCTGTTGCGGTCAGGAAAGCGCTTCCGCTCCCTGAAGGCCAACACAGAGAGACAGAGGAGAAGCTTCCTCCCGCAGGATATATGGACTCTCAACCAGAACTCCACATGGGACTCAACTGATTGAACTTTCATGTTTCCTTCACACACGTGTTGGAACACAGCACTCAATCACTTTGATCACCTTGAACATGTGCACATTGCTACAGTTCCACCTTTTTACATTTTTATATTTTTTTTACATCTTGTAACTTAATTGTAGATTTTATATTTATTCTTCTTTTTTGCCTTATTTCCTAATTATTTTTTATTTCCTTTTTGAGGTCACAACAGTGTCATTGCATATTGTACTGTGTATGGGACAAATAAAAATTTGAATTTGAAACAGTGCACTGCGCTACCTCAACAAGTCTCTTAGAACTTAACATTTTTTAAATATGAGAATAAACAGCTGATATTTTAGACTAATAGCATTGTCTTTATAGCTAGTAGCTGTAAACTAGATAGTAGAGCATTAGTAAAATTCAAACGCA
This sequence comes from Hemibagrus guttatus, assembly GCA_033459395.1. Lineage (NCBI taxonomy): Eukaryota > Metazoa > Chordata > Actinopteri > Siluriformes > Bagridae > Hemibagrus > Hemibagrus guttatus. The sequence goes on along the minus strand of JAUCMX010000043.1, from coordinate 16,158 downwards.
CATCACTTCTTTTTTAACATCTTGCTTTTTGTGTAAATTAGCCTGAGTAGCCATCATATGTGTATGTGTGCTAATATGAAACTGGATGAAAAAAACCAGTGATTTCCAATTACTTGTTACCTTTAATACTCCGGTTTCCTCCCCCGGCCCAAAGACATGCATTGTAGGTTGATTGGCATCTCTAAATTGTCTGTAGTGTGTGATTGCGTGTGTGAGAGTGTGTGTGTGCCCCCTGCAATGGGTTGGCACTCTGCCCAGGGTGTATCCTGCCTTGATGACGCATGAGAGGGGGCACAGGCCCCCCGTGACCCGAGAATAGATTGGATAAGCAGGGTCAGTGAATGAGTGAATGTTCCCTTTTAACTTAACTTTTGTAAAGCAAACAAGTAAGTAGCAGTTACATAAACATCATTGTCTATTTCCATTCTGAGCTTCATATTTGTGTAAAGGTGCTTTATGATGATGGCCAGTGTTAAAAAGACATTAGGTTTACATGAATGCATATTCTTAGTTGGTTAACAATGTGTCCAATGGCGAGTTATATTCAATTTAGGAACGGCCAATAAATGCGAGAGATGCAGCGTAGTGGATAAATTGACTTCCGGGTTTGACACGAGGTTCACATGCAAGTAAAAGCAGTTTTCTCATGCGTTGAAAAGACTTCAGAACTAGTGCTTTTTGTGTTGGAGCTCCGTGGGAAAAAAGAAAGAGAAAGGAACATCTTTATGAGCGAATTTTGTTGATGAATTCATGAGAAGGAGAAGGTTCTGAGGAGGGTTAGGGTTAGACTAACCTAACTAGACTGGCAAGCCATCGAGTCTGTTCTTGGATTTTCTGGGGAAAAAAGAAAAAGTTTGTAAATTTCTGCAATTGGTAGGAAATTGAATGGCTTTTACTATTATATTTTTCCTACTTAGATGGAGCAATTTTTTCTTTGTTCATGGATGAAGAACATTTTACTTTTTTTTTTTCTACAGACCATTCACCCGTTGTGTTTGAAGGACTAAAGAACTGAAGGTTAGATAGAAGTAGCCTGTTATATTTTGCTAAGAACTGTTAATCTATTGTCTAATTGAAACTTAGGTTGTATGCTCATGCTATTATGTTGTTTTTTTAATTGGTTTTTTAAAAAGTAACAAATAAGTCACAGCATAAAATTTTAGTGCTTAACATTTGTGAAAATATCGTGTTTTTTTTTAATTTTTATTGTTTTATATTAATTGAAATAGCTCACCCGTTGGGTTTTATTAAAATACAAGTTGCTAGTGAACCAAAACTTCTGGTCTGTTCACTGTTGTGGCATCTTTCTCAGCAGTACCGCCGGTCCATAGAGTTGTATTACGTTCTTTCTGTAAGTTAATTGCATGAAGGGCACGCTACATATGCTTTTGTTATAGAGGGTTAATGAAATGGCCAGCAAGTCCGCCACCTAATACAACTCAGAGCCACAATCACTGATAACTGGTTGACCGCTTGGAACAATGAAGGGCACGGTTTCCCTTTTCCCCGGGGGGCTTGTGAATTTTTGGGAGCAGGTAGAACTGTCTTATTCAGGGAGTATCCGAACTGCTAAGATAAAGAAAAATTTTTTTCTTTTTATAAATTTGGAATTTTTAAGAGATATTAATATTTCTTTTATTATGCTTTGGGTTTCTTTTTGAATGGGGTGTTTTAGTGGCATGTAATACAGTGGGGCAAAAAAGTATTTAGCCACCAATTGTGCAAGTTCTCCCACTTAAAAAGATGAGAGAGGCCTGTAATTTTCATCATAGGTACACTTCAACTATGAGAGACAGAATGAGAAAAAAAAAATCCAGAAAATCACACTGTCTGATTTTTAAAGAATTTATTTTCAAGTTATGGTGGAAAATAAGTATTTGGTCACCTACAAAAAAGCAAGATTTCTGGCTCTCACAGACCTGTAACTTCTTCTTTAAGAGGCTCCCCCCGTCCTCCACTTGTTACCTGTATTAATGGCACCTGTTTTTAACTCATTATCAGTATAAAAGACACCTGTCCCCCAACCTCAAACAGTCAGACTCCAAACTCCACTATGGCCAAGACCAAAGAGCTGTCAAAGGACACCGGAAACAAAATTGTAGACCTGCACCAGGCTGGGGAAAACTGAATCTGCAATAGGTAAGCAGCTTGGTGTGAAGAAATCAACTGTGGGAGCAATTATTAGAAAAAAGGAAGTCATACAAGGGCCACTGATAATCTCCCTCGATCTGGGGCTCCACGCAAGATCTCACCACGTGGGGTCAAAATGATCACAAGAACGGTGAACAAAAATCCCAGAACCACATGGGGGGGGCCTAGTGAATACCCGCAGAGAGCTGGGACCAAAGTAACAAAGGCTACCATCAGTAACACACTACGCCGCCAGGGACTCAAATCCTGCAGTGCCAGACGTGTCCCCCTGCTTAAGCCAGTACATGTCCAGACTAAGAGCGGTTCAAGACTCTTATAGAAGTAATATCGAGGACCGTTACGTCGCCCGGACTGGCGTCATTGGGGCCCCACCCCGGAGCCAGGCCTGGGGTTGGGGCACGCAGGCAAGCGCCTGGTGGCCGAGTCTTTGCCTGCGGGACTCGGCCCGGGGACAGCCCGAAGAAACGACGTAGGCCCACCTTTTCCCCTAGGCCCACCACCCGCAGGAAGGAGCATAAGGGTCCGGTGCAGTGTGTTTTGGGTAGCGGTCATGGGCGGGGGCCCCGGCGACCCAAACCCTGGACAAAGAATCTGGCTTTTGGGACATGGAATGTCACCTCACTAGGGGGGAAGGAGCCCGAGCTGGTGAGGGAGGTTGAGCGGGGACCGGCTAGAGATAGTTGGGCTTGCCTCCACACACAGCCTGGGCTCTGGAACCCAACTCCTTGAGAGAGGTTGGACTCTCTTCTTCTCTGGAGTGCCCCATGGTGAGACGCGTCGGGCTGGGGTGGGCTTGCTTATAGCCCCCCAGCTCAGCCGCCATGTGCTGGAGTTTTCCCCGGTAAAAGAGAGGGTTGTTTCCCTGCGCCTTCGGGCCCGGGATAGGTGTCTCACTGTTGTTTCGGCTTATGGGCCGAATGGCAGTGTGGAGTACCCAACCTTCTTGGAGACCCTGCGAGGGGTGCTGGAAGGTGCTCCGACTGGGGACTCCATAGTTTTGCCCGGGGGACTTCAAAACCCATGTGGGCAACGACAGTGATACCTGGAGGGGCGTGATGGGGCGGAACGGCCCCCCCGATCTGAACTCAAGTGGTGTCCTGTTGCTGGACTTCTGTGCTAGTCACAGCCTTTTCCATAACGAACACCATGTTCAAGCATAAGGGTGTCCATCAGTACACGTGGTACCAGGACACCCTAGGCCCGGGGATCAATGATCGACCTTGTGATCGTGTCATCTGACCTTCGGCCGCATGTCTTGGACACTCGGGTAAAGAGAGGGGCGGGGCTGTCAACTGATCACCACCTGGTGGTGAGTTGGATCCCCTTGTGGAGGAGGATGCCGGACAGACTTGGCAGGCCCAAACGAATCATGAGGGTCTGTTGGGGAAAGTCTTGCTGATCCCCTTTTGTTAGGGGGGGCTTCAACTCCCCCCTCCAGGGGAGTTTCAACCAGATCCCCAGGGAGGTTGGGGGCATTGAGTCTGAGTGGACCATGTTTTCCTCCTCCATTGTTGACGCAGCCATCCCGGGGCTGTGGCCGTAAGGTCTGTGGTGCCGGTCGCGGCGGCAATCCCCGAACACAGTGGTGGACACTGGAAGTAAAGGGGTGCCGTCAAACTGAAGAAGGAGTCCCCATCGAGCCTGGTTGGCTCGGGGGGCTCTGGAGGCAGCTGAGGCATACCGGCAGGCCAAGCAAAATACAGCCCTGGTGGTCTCGGAAGCAAAAACTCGGGTCTGGGAGGAGTTCGGTGAGGCCATGGAGAAGGACTATCGGACGGCCTCGGGGAAATTCTGGCAGACCGTTCGGCGCCTCAGAAGGGGTAAGCAGCTCTCTGCCAACACTTTTATGGTGGAGGTGGAGAGTTGCTGGTCTCGACTGGGGATATTGTCGGACGGTGGAAGGAATACTTCGAGGATCTCCTCAACCCTACTGACACGCCTTCTGTAGAGGAACCAGAGACCGAGGACTCGGAGGTAGATTCATTCATCACCCAAGCTGAGGTCACTGAGGTAGTTCAGCAGCTGGCAAGGGGACCGGGGGGGGATGAGATTCGCCCTGAGTACCTTAAGTCTCTGGGTGTTGTGGGGCTGTCTTGGCTGACACGTCTCTGCAACATAGCGTGGTGGTCAGGGACAGTGCCTCTGGACTGGGCGACCAGGGTGGTGTTTTCCCCCTTTTTTAAAAAGGGGGACCGGAGGGTGTGTTCCAACTATAGGGGGATCACACTCCTCAGCCTCCCAGGGGAAAATCTATTCCAGAGTACTGGAGAGGAGAGTCCCCACCGTTTGTCGAACCTCGGATACAGGAGGAGCAATGCGGTTTTCGACCAGTTTTGGGAAAACTGGGCCAGCTCTATACCCCCCACAGGGGGCTCGAGGGGTTTGTGGGAGTTTGCCCAACCAGTCCACAGTGTTTTGTGGACTTGGAGAAGGCTTTCGACCGTGTCCCTCGTGGGATTCTGTGGGAGGTGCTCTGGGAGTACGGGGTCTGTGGCCCTCTGTTAAGGGCTGTTCGGTCTCTTTTAACCGGAGCAGGAGCTTGGTTCGCATTGCCAGCTGTAAGTCAGATCTGTTCCCGGTGCATGTTGGGCTCCGACAGGGCTGTCCTTTTTCCCCCGGGTTTTGTTCATTACTTTTATGGACAGAATTTTTAGGGACAGCCAGGGGCTGGAGGGAGTCCGGGTTTGGGGGCCATAGGATTTCATTGCTGATTTTTGCAGATGATGTTGTCCTGTTGGCCTCTTCAGGCCTGGACTTACAGCATGCACTGGGGGGTTTTTCAGCTGAGTGTGAAGCGGCTGGAATGAGGGTCAGCACCTCCAAATCCGAGGGCCCTGGTTCTCGACCGGAAAAAGGTGGCTTGCACCCTTCAGGTTGGCGGGGGGGTCCTTCCTTAAGTGGGGGAGGGTTTTAAATATCTCGGGGGCTTGTTCATGAGTGAGGGAAGGATGGATCGTGAGATTGACAGACGGATCGGTGCAGCGGCAGCAGTAATGCGGTCTATGTACTGGTCTTTTTGGTGAAGAAGGAGCTGAGCCGGGAAAACTAAGCTCTTTATTTACCAGTCAATCTACGTTTCCCACCTCACCTATGGTCATGAGCTCTGGGTCATGACCGAAAGGGTAAGATCCCGGATAAAGCGGCCGAAATGAGCTTCCTCCGTAGGGTGGTAGGGCACTCCCTTAGAGATAGGGTGAGGAGCTCTGTCACCCGGGAGGAGCTCGGAGTAGAGCTGCTGCTCCCCCCCATCGAAAGGGGGGGAATTGAGGTGGCTCGGGCATCTGTTTCGGATGCCTCCGGGACATCTCCCTGGAGAGGTGTTCCGGGGATTTCCCCACCCGGGAAAAAGGCCTCGGGGAAGACCCCGGACATGCTGGAGAGACTATGTCTTTCGGCTGGCCTGGGAATGCCTCGGGGTCCCTCCGGAAGAGCTGGAGGAAGTGGCTAGGGAGAGGGAGGTCTGGGCATCCCTACTTAGACTGCTGCCCCCGCGACCCGGCTCTGGATAAGCGGAAGACAATGAATGAGTGAATGAATGTCCGGGGCCCCTCTGAAGTTTGCTAGAGAGCAGAGGATGGGAGAATGTCATATGGTCAGATGAAACCAAAAAAGAACTTTTTGGTAAAAACTCAACTTGTCGTGTTTGGAGGAGAAAGAATGCTGAGTTGCATCCAAAGAACACCATAAACCCACTGTGAAGCATGGGGGTGGAAACATCATGATTTGGGGGTGTTTTTTTGCAAAGGGGCCAGGGGCGACTGATCCGTGTAAAGGAAAAAATGAATGGGGGCCCTGTATCATGAGATTTTTAGTAAAAAACCCCCTTCCATCAGCAAAGGGGATTGAAGATGAAATGTGGGTGGGGCTTTTAGCATGACAATGATCCCAAACACACCACCTGGGCAACGAAGGAGTGGCTTCATAAGAAGCATTTCAAGGTCCCGAAGTGGCCTAGCCAGTCTCCAGATCTCAACCCCATAGAAAATCTTTGGAGGGAGTTGGAAAAATTTGTGTTGCCCAGCGACAGCCCCAAAACATCACTGCTCTAGAGGGGATCTGCATGGAGAAATGGGCCAAACTACCCGCAACAGTGTGTAAAAACCTTTTGGCGACTTACAGAAAACGTTTGACCTCTGTCATTACCAACAAAGAGTATATAACAAAATATTGAGATGAACTTTTGTTATTGACCAAATACTTATTTTTCCCCCATAACTTGCAAATAAATTCTTTAAAAATCAATGTGATTTTCTGGATTTTTTTTTTCTCATTCTGTCTCTCATAGTTGAAGTGTACCTATGATGAAAATTACAGCCTCTCTCATCTTTTTTAAATGGGGGAACTTGCACAATTGGTGGCTGACTAAATACTTTTTTGCCCCCCTGTATGTGTTGCTCAAATGTCTGTTGGCTTCAAGTAGGTAATGTGCTTTGTCCATTATAACTATCTGTGATCCATTGTTGTCCGGTTTGATGATTATTTCTTGGTTTTGTGACAGTTTTTTTTCAATGTCAGTCTGTTCTCGGGTAAGATTATGTTTGTTTTGTGTTTTCCCTTTTTGAAGTTGCGATAATGCATGGGTGTCTTTTTGGATCAGGGTTCGGATACTCTCCGAAAAGAACTCTATTCCCACTTCCCACGTAGAATTATCTATGAAAAAGGGAACCATTTCTGTTCATTTTCACAATTTAAAAAGATCCAACAGTTTAGCCACCTGTGATCTCTGTGAACGTCCCTATAGAGCTCCATGCGGTTGAACTGTTGCAGCATGGGGATGAAAGAAAGTTCCTTTTTCCCGGATCTCCCTCTCCTCCCGGCTCAAAAAGTAAGCGGGGGAAAATTTTAATTATTGGACGAGTGGGCAGACGTATGGTTTTCATTTCTCCCCTTTTACATGTTTAATTGATCTAAAAAGGAGTGTAAGATGAGTTTAGCTGTATCTGGATGCCAGTGGATCGGGTCATGTGCTTCGGTGCAGAAACGGAGTCGGTTTATTTTGGGTACGTATTTGCATCTTTATGATAGTTTTATTAAGGTTTTGTAAGAGTTTTTGTATGTCCATATCTAGCCTATCCGAGAAATGAATCACCAGAACATAAATTGGCGCATTTGGAAATATTAATTCAGTTAATAGCTGTTGAAGTTGTTTCCACGATGTGGGCAGTTTTGTTTTTCTAAGCAGCTGTTTAATCCTACTTATAAGATGACCTTCTCCACCCCCCGGGAAGGTCCTAGGCCCTCAAAAACCCCCCCGTTGTGGTAGAAGGTCGCCCCCCGGGGAAAATGTCTACCTGCACTTTGACGTTCGAAAATCGCAGAATTTGAGCCAGATTGGAGTCTCTGCTGATTAAGATGGGTTTTTATTGTTTCAATATGCCAATCAAGAATTTTTTGGTTGGTGCATGGATGTATTGTTGACTCCAAGCGCGCAACAAGAGCTCCCAGCTCCTCCCAATTACCCGGCAAGCTGTTTTTTTGCAGGGGGATCAGATTGGGGATCACCTTGAGATAATGCTTTTTTTTTTTTCAGGTTTACCCCCCTGGCGATTGGGGTTGACCCTAAAACAGGAGAGAGAGTGAGAGAATTCGATCATCCCCATGACTCACCACATGACTTTTATGACTTCGACTGTTTGTATTGATTTACATCTATTCTCCCTTTACTCTTTATGACTGATCTGTGACTGAGTTCCTAAAAGCTGGGTGTTTTGAATGTCAGTCTTACCTTTCCCCCTCATTATTTGTTTGCCATCCAGATTGCATCACTGGTTTAGGCAGAGGTGGGAAAGGTTCGCTAAAAACAGAGCCATCAGGTAAAAGCATGAGTGATTTTTGTGATGGGTTTTCCATCAGCATAGACCTGTGCTTGTACTGAGCTTTCAGTAAACTTTTTCCTGTATCTGGTCTTACTCCAGATTACTGCTTGGTTAAAAGCCTCAACATTAAATCCTGTATTTCATATAAAACCAATGCAATGAGCTCGTCATAATGCTGTTTTTAAAAATTTCAATGTTTTTATCCATCCACCGTGCTGTATTCTGTCTCACTTCAGTCAAAGTAGATTGGTTTGGAAAAGAGGATTTAATGAAAGCTGTGAGTTCTATGACGTGTTTGAACATACCTGGTGGGTTTGGGGTTAGCTGGTGTTCTGGCCTCTAAAATTTCTGATCTGAACAACCCATGTAGACATTCGAGAGGGTGCAAGGAAATTCTTTTTTTCCGGTTGTTACCTTTTTCTTCAATGTGAACACTCTTTAGGCCTAAGCTTCAAACTCACTCTTTTGTGTCCTCCTTAAGGTCGCATGATGTTCCCAGGCAGTGGTAATCCTTTGGATCCCATTTTGTGTAAGGTAAAATAAAATATAACAAAAAAGAATCCAATAAAAATAATTAAAAATAAACAAATTAAAAAGCTAAAATATTAATAAAAAAGTCATTCATTAATTAAAAAAATGTTAAGACCAAAGTTAAAAGAAGGCAGATAATAGACTAAATAAAAGGTCTAACATTTTGCCATAGTTTGACTTCATCAGAGGTTCAATATGTTTGGACAAATAGGTCTTTTTAAAGAACAGATGACTTCTGGGCCAGTGCGGATTTTTACGGCCGGCGGTGTCCGGCTGGATAGTAACAGACCCAACGCGAAGCTTCCGTGAAACAAACGGGGTTTATTAAACATAGAACACGTGAGACAAAACATGAAACAGAAAAAAGAAACCGCGACACCACATCGGCCTATCTACACACGAGGACTAGCAACCAAAGAAGACAAAGACAGGACTATATATAGGAAACAATCAGGGGAAAAAATTGGGAACAGGTGATCAGGGGCAGGAACACACATTAGGCCCAGGGCAGGGGTTAAACACACACATGGCCCAGGTAAACAAAAACAGACACCACATGACAACCCCTACTGAGAGCCCCCTAGTGGTTCACCCTCCGCCCTGCTACCCGTAACATCTCCCCCCTCTCAAAGGCGCGGCTCCCGACGCGCCAAACCCTAGCCCCTCCCAAACAGTCCGGTCCAGCGATGGGTCCTGGGGGGGAGCTAGGAACGTAGAGAGGCCCCGGGGGGGGGAGCGAGAAGCAGGGCGAGGCACTAGGGGGGGGAGCGAGAAGCAAAAGCAAGGCGAGTGGGGGGAAGCGAGGACCAAGGCGAGGCAAGTGGGGGGAAAAGAGGATCAAGGCGAGGCAAGTGGGGGGAGTGAGAAGCAGGAGCGAGACAAGTGGGGGGAGCAAAGGACCCGACGGCAAGGCCCAAAAGGGGCCGACGCGATGTCCACAGCCGAGCGGAGGCGCCGAACGAGGGCCACAGCCCAGCCGCAGAGCCGAAAAGATGTCCACAGCCGAGCAGCAGGACCAAGCGACGTCCACCCCCCGAAACAGCAGCTTCGAGCGACGTCCACCGCCGAGCACTCGCACCGAGCGACGTCCACCGACGAACGACGGCTCCGGGGCGACGATGTCTGGGCTCGCTGGAAACTGGGAAATCCCCGAGGGGGCGGGGGGGGCGGGAGCAGGGTGCTGCCCGACTCTCCTCTGCTGACGACGGGCGAGGCAGCGCCCCCCACGGAAGCTACATTGTGGGGGGGACGCCCCCCACAGAAACATGGGCGGAGCGAGAGTCTGAGCAAACCAAAACTAAAAAAATTTTTCGGGTCCGGGGCCCTGGCCGGAACTCTCCTCCGCCGGCGAGAATTGGGGCAACGCCCCCCACGGAAGCTACATTGTGGGGCGACGTCCCCCACCGGAACCTAGGCGGAGCGAGAGCCGGTAACAAAAACTTGAAACTCCGGCCCTTGGCCGGAACTCCTCCGCGGGATAAAAAAGGGGGGGCGCCCCTCACGGAAGCTACATCGTGAGGCGACGCCCCCCACGGAAACAGGAACAGAGCGAGCGAAATCAAAAATTCCCCCAAAAACTAATTTTTCTGCCGTAACCCTCCTCCTTTCCCTAACCAAAGGGGAGAGAGAGGGGCGGAATCAACGAAAAACCCCCCCGAAAAACACCACTCCGACCCCGGGGCGCAAAACGAAAAACCAAGCAAAAAAATTTAAAACCCCCGGAAAAAAAAAAAACTAACCTTCTCGCTGAAGCTTCGCGCTGGATCTGTTCGGTTGGGGGGTAGTCCTTCTGTTACGGCCGGCGGTGTCCGGCTGGATAGTAACAGACCCAACGCGAAGCTTCCGTGAAACAAACGGGGTTTATTAAACATAGAACACGTGAGACAAAACATGAAAAAGAAAACAGAAACCGCGACACCCCATCGGCCTATCTACACACGAGGACTAGCAACCAAAGAAGACAAAGACAGGACTATATATAGGAAACAATCAGGAAAACATTGGGAACAGGTGATCAGGGGGAGGAACACACATTAGGCTAGGGCAAAGGGGTTAAACACACACATGGCCGAGGGGAAACAAAAACAGACACCACATGACAACCCCCACTGAGAGCCCCCTAGTGGTTCACCCTCCGCCCTGCTACCCGTAACAGCGGATGTCCTTAAAGGGATTCTGATTGGATCTGTGTGACCTTTCACCTTTCTCCCAGCATCCTTCAGTTTATAGTATTTAGGCCTATCTTCTCCCATCACACACTGGGAGCTCTAAAGCTTTTTCCTGTTCTTTATTTTGTTCCAGACAAACCAAAAAGGAAAGAAAAAATAGAGAAGGAGGGAAATAAAAGAAATTTTTACCCCTTCCGGGAATGACCCAGAAACCACATTGTGCATGGGCCCGCCACTCGGGCCTCTTTTTCAGCCACCCCCATCACGGTGATCGAAAAATATCGCCTATTTAGGTTTAAAGGCTAGGGTTTAGGGTTGGGGTTTTGGGTTTAAATTATTGCTCAATTATTGCTGCTCCTGAATTCCTCATTTTTTAAATGTAGGGCCTATTTGAATTATTTTAGATTAAGTTTATTATCTATTTCTTTAGTTATTTATCTAGCTAAATTTTAGGACACATCATCAGTTTGTGCTCCTCAGATTCACCAGGTGTTTCGGCCCTTTTATCACTATACACCCTCCTCTGAGGCGGCCAGCCGCAGGTCAATCACTCCTCGGCTTGTGTCCCATGTCCAATCAAAAAAGTGACTTATTTGGTTTGGATACTAATTTATTGACTGCTATATGCTTATTGATCTTTTTTGAGTTTAAATCTGTTGAATAATCCTATGTTTTAAATCTGTTGATAAATCCTATGTTTGGTCCATAGTGGCTGAAGCTATTGATCCCACTATTGTTGTCACTACTGTTCCTACATAATTTTAGAATTTAATTTAAATTTAATTTAAATTATATTTTAACTAAACTATGAAGATAATGACAGGTGGGTTTTTGTTTTGGAAACTTTGATGTTTTTTTATGTAATTTGTTAATTTACTTTGTGTATTTGAGTCAAAAAAAAGGGGGGGGGGGGGGGCTGAGACACTTGAAAGCTGAGTTAACCATCTGAATTAAAAATTTTTTTTACTGTATTGAAGAGAATCTTTAAGTGACACTGTAGTAAACCACAGAATCCCAGGGTGTTTCAGTCTTTCATTACTATACACCCTCATCTGCGGCGGCCAGCCATAGGTTGATCACTCCTTGGCTCGTGTCCCATAGCCCAAATTTAATAAATTATTTATTTATTTACTTATTTACATAAATAAGAGATCATTTTTTAAAATCCTATTTATAATAATAGTATTACTAATGGTGTTAGAACTAAACATTATTTTTAATGAGACCATCCTAATATAACCTGAACCATCATACAATCAACATTTTATACATTTCTAAACAAGGTGAAGACTGGTAAAAGACCATCACTCACCTCTCTGCCAGTGGCCCTTTGTTAACACCGCTAGGTTTCCGGAACCACTCGGGCAGAATTTGCTGCACCTCGAAGTGTGTGGAGACCATTTGATCCCAGCGGATGACCCCAAATCAGATCAACAAGCTTCTACTGGGTGGCCCCCTGAGGAAAATTCTGTCATAGTGACAGGAAAAACCCCAGCCAAACCAAACTTTTCGGTGGGGGGCCAGCCCAGGGCCTTAATCGGCCTAATTTTCTCCCCGACGGTGAATTTTTTAAATTTTTTTTGTAATTTGTTCGGTTTTTTATAAGTAAAACGTCGCAAAAAAAACCCTTTACTCTATCTTTTGCGTTCTGGGGTTATTAGTTAAAATGTACTCCAAAATTGACTACCCATGATTCCATGGGGCGCAGTTATTTGAAATATAGGTCTAAAGCCTTTTGAACATTTAAACGGTTGAAATTGGGGTTTAAAAAGTGTCTAAGGTTGAACTAAACGAGGTTTTGGATCGCTTTCTAAGGTAAGAGTTTAATGATTTAGATAAATTATCTAATATATGTCTCTAATTTAAGGTTCAGGCCAAAGTTTCGGCCTAAACATTTTTTAACAGGGTGGATAATAGTTACATTCCCCCCTGTCTACCTAATCAGCAATTTTTGACCTATTTAGTAAATTAATTAAATAAAATTATTGTAATTATATTAGTATTAGGCCTGATAACCTACGACGCATATTCATTCACTGGAATCTAAGCGCTCGTGAACCAAACAAGATTTTTGGGTTGCTATTAAGGTAAGAATTAAAAGATTAAAATATCTAATATACATCTCTAATTTAAAGTTCAGGCCAAAGTTTTGGCCCCAAAATTTTGTAACAGGATGGATCATAGTTACAATCCTCCCCGTTTGCATACTTTGACCTATTTAGTAAATTAATTGAATGAAATTACTGTAATTAAATTATTATTAGGCCTGATAACCTACGACGCATATCCATTCACTCGTGCCTAAGCTTTAACGCTCTGAGCGGGGGAGGATTGGACCAGCAGACGCCTATTTTAGGGTTCCGTGAGGCCAACGGAGATCAATTAAGGGTTATCCGAGGCCAGCACCGACTAGTAGGCCGAGGCACGTGACCAGAGCCTAAGCTAACGATCGCCTTACGCCTCGGGGTGATCCCAACCTCCGAGCGTGGCACGAAATCATGGGTGCTGATGGGCCTACCCTTCTCGAGGATGGCACACACCCCTACGCTAGATTCAGGCTTAAACCCAAAAACATGCTCCGGACGCATGACCGACGACCCCTAACGCCGTGATGCGCTTGCGCCCCGGGTCCCTCTCATATCCCTCGCGCCGACGCCTCCGAGCCTTTCTGTTCGGCCGCCCTAAACGCCGGATCACCCGGGTCTTTCAGTCCAACCATTGCAGCACGTGCTCATGAATAAGCAGCGAGGGCTGTTGCCCCCAACTAATGGGATGCCTGAGTGGGTATCTATATTAAAATGATATTTATTTATTTATTTTTTATATATAGTGTGAGGTTAACAGTTAAGTTTTTATTAACCTCTGCCCACCAGGTTCACATCAATCACGGAGATGGCTTTTCCCAAAAAGGTGACCGAGGGCGGCACTGGCTGGGGTTTGGTTAGGGGAAAAGACCGCCGCTCCGGGAATGACCCGGAAACCGCGTTAGGCACGGGCCAGCCCCTCAGGCCTCATTTTCAGCCACCCCCATCATGACATTAGAAAAAATATCGCCTATTTTGGTTTAAAGACTAGAAATCGTTTTTCTGGGGTAAAGTCCCTCCATGAGCCCTAATACCCAGATTAGGGTTAAGATTAAAGTTAGGGCTCGGGATTTAGGGTTCGGGGTCATTTTGAATTAGGGTTCTGACCTCCTAGGACGCCTATGGTTATGTTTAGGGTTGGGGTAAGGTTTAGGGTTAAAAATTAGATTTAAGGTTCTAACTAACGGTTATGTTTAGGGTTGTGTCGGAACTCAGACCCCCCCTCTGAGTGGACATATCGCAGGATGAATGTTGAGCTGTATCAATTTCCCCTTAACTTCCCATTATCAATTAACTCAGTAAACTTATCAAAATCAAACTACCAAACTTAGCCAAAATAACGAGCGGTCAGTCAGCCGATGGGGACGAACAAATTTATTCAGCAAGACACACCTGTCAGATGTACATTACTGAAGAGAGCAGCTGGTCTGAAGTCCTTTGAAGAATTCCTTACCATTTATACATCCAATTCAATTTTAAAAATTTCATCCCCTTCAATTGAGCCCCCCCCTTACCCAATTTGCATACAGACATATCTGTGACCTTTTATGGCTATCTCTTCAGCTCCTTTGGTCTTCCTTTTTTTGTTTGATTCTTCGAACATGATGTTCTCCTCACCTCCTTGTGACTTCTGACATAGTATTGACCTTGAACACCATGTTCTAGACGTTTGCAAGTTTTGCACTTTGCAAAGTCAGCATTGCTCCCTGCTCCTCAGCAACTTTATTCATAGCACGGTACAAAGCAAGCTATTTCAAATCGCACTGTCTAGTTTTGTTTCCTCCTGTCTAGTTTTTATTGTTTTGTCCTCTCAGCTTTTAAGCGTGCCAGGACCTGCATTTTAAGATCAAATAACCTGCGTTTTAAGCGTTCATGTGGTCAAACAACCACATGATATTCACCTTACTCATCCAATGTTCCACTAGCTCTATTGGATGGTCAGTCACTCCAATGATCCCATTGAAGTGGACAGCCTGACTGACTAAACCGCAACTCTAAGCTGTGAGCTTCAATGGTTTACACAATCTCAGCGTGGTTACTGTTCGTAGATCCCATTTGTATAATTTTATTATTACTGCACATACATACTATCAGATGTTATACTATACTGATTGTCATAAGCTTACCCGTTAGGTAGATGATAGGATAATAGATACCACTGCTCTTAAATGAATTATTACCATTTTGAAGATAAGCATGAATTTCCCCTACATATTGCTATTTTAATATAGGCATGTACCATTAGTTTAGTGAATGTTAATCAATTAATTATTAATTGTTAAGTAATTTTACCATTGAATTTCCCTAACATTACTGTCATTACCTTTACGCCGACCCTACAGATCTTACAGATCATCTTGACCTCGCAGTTGATACCTTTTGTCTGTGTCAGCCTGTGTAAGACTGTCTCCATGATGTATTATTAGATGATATTTTTAGAGTTAGTTGCACTTCTTCTTATTTTGTTTTTTTGCAAGACACTATGCAAGCCTCCACATCCTCTGTATTATCTGTGTCTACACTTATCGTTTTTATGTTACAGATAACACTGTCTAGGCTTTAAGCCTTTAAGCATTATCGTTTTATTATTTTTATGCCTTTATGTTATTTTATTTTAAGCGAAGCCTGGTATTTATGAAGATTACGTATTCACGTGATATACTATGCTATTATACTGGTGCATTAATACGTTATGATTATGATTAATTATGATTATGCTTGATTATCATTTTGCCTCGGGTTTGGTTATACTTGAATACTGTAAGAGTAATATACTTGAATACTGTAAGATTATACTATTTTAAGCAGAGTATTATGTTAAAAGTAAGCATAAAATTAACCTTTAAAAATTTTTCCGACAGTTGGGGGAAGGTTTGGGGTTCTAACTAACGGTAATGTTTAGGGTTGGGGTTAGGTTTGGGGTTCTAACTAACGGTTATGTTTAGGGTTGAGGGGTTTGGGTTAGGGTTTAGGGTTAGGGGGTTTGGGTTAGGTTTGTGGAATATACAATGACTCCCCCCCTCACAGCCCAGAAGACTGCGTGGTTGTATAGGGAGACAAGGAAAGTGCACGGGCCGGCGCTTGTTAAGCAGTGCTACCGCTCTTGCAAAAGAGGTGATAGCCACTGGACTGAGTGGGTCACAACCTCTTTTATTGCTGCTCATGTGTGTTTTTGGCTAAATGTGTGGCCTATTCTACTGATTAAGGTTGTTTTTTTTTTGTTTTATTTATTTATTTATTTATTCAGAGAATTTTTGCCCTATGCTAAATTTCAGGACACATCATCAGTAGTGCTCCTCAGATTCTCTGGGTGTTTCGGCCTTTCGTCACTAAACACCCTCCTCTGAGGCGGCCAGCCGCAGGTCGATCACTCCTCGGCTTGTGTCCCATGTCCAATCAAAAAGTGAT
>JAUCMX010000042.1:0-53893 GCA_033459395.1 Hemibagrus guttatus | reverse complement strand
TACCGGCCTGGCAAGGGAGAGGAGAGTCTGGAAGACACACTTGACCCTGGGCTGGTTATGACCGGAACCAAGTGTGGGGACAATGCAGTGAGTACTGAGTGTATGTAGTATTATTTGGACCATTGCCATTGACCAAATATGGTAATGCCTTTTATCTTCTCTCTCTCTCTCTCGCGCTCTCACAGATTTGTTTTCGTGGGGAGTGTCGTAACGCATCCTTCCTGCAAGCGGATAAGTGCAACGCCAAGTGTCACGGCCACGGGGTAGGTGCTCACTTTGGTGCAATTTCACTGTTGATCTGCCAAATCTTTTAACCCATGAGGCTGTCTTGGCTTCACAGAGCAACTTCCTGTCTTCTCATCTCCCTGTTAGCTCACAACTTGTCATTTAGTCATGCAACAGATTACATGCAATACAAGTGAAAAGGAACAGATCCCCTTCAGCGAAGGTTGCTATGTGCTTTGTGCTGTAGTAGATCATGGGTTCACATTCTTATCAAGGGGATAATGTTCTACTTTATCACTTCAGTAGTGGTTTGACTATGTTCAACAAGATAAGAAAGAGATGATGAGAAACAGCATGCCAAATAAGAAACACAGATGAGGTCATGATGACAGGACTGTTGATTAAACCTGCATGTTTTCTTTTATAGATGTGTAATAACAATCAGAACTGCCACTGTGACACAGGCTGGGCACCTCCTGACTGTACAAAAGCAGGGAATGGCGGCAGCATAGACAGTGGTCCTGTGATCACAAAAGGTGAGTCTAACACCTAAATATACATATTATACAAACACTCAAGTACTTAATAGTATACTTTAGGTCATTATCATGAAATTTACTCATATATTCTGCTTGTATTTGTCCATTTTGTCCTCACTTTTTTCCCCTCTACGATGATGTGCTATTAACATTTCAACTTTTGAGATCTTGGAATTATACGTTTCTGTCTGAGATTTGTGCTTGGGTTGATAAAATTGATCTGTATATCTTTCACTCTTAGCTTTTAAAAGCACAAGCACTTTAATCACGATACTCAGGACAAAACGGTGCCACTGGTGTACATTATAGTTACTCAACAGAGGTTCAGATGTTAATGGCAAACATCCACTTCAATGCGTTAGCTACTGCAAACACTTGGAAGCAGAAGTGAATCAATTATTCAAAGCAAATGAAAAAACATATCTGATATTAGTCACAGAAGTGATGGAATGAAAAAGGGTTGGGTTTTTTCTGACATATATTTAATGAATATAATTTCTCAACTATCATGAATGAATGAATAAATGAACGAATGAATGATCATTTTATTTCTGAATCCCAAATGTACCTTATTGGGACCTATAATACTGAACATATTAAACATTATTATATTATTGACTGCAAGGCACAATGGATGTAACTAGTCTACATCCCTGTTAAAAGGCAAGTTTTTGTGAATGAAACAGAGATAAATCATGCAAGAACTTTTTCCTGTGAGAAATTTCAATGTATAAATATTTAGTGAAGAACAGCCATATTTGAGCAAAAATCTTAATTGACAATAGCTTGGTTGTCTTTCAGCGTGTATTTGCTGCTTTCTAGCTTTTTTTATTACATGAAAACAAGTTAATCCTGCTGTGTCTTTAATTCTTGTTTCCTTCCTACAGTTGTGTTCTTTGATGTGGTTTTGACGATATGGGTGTTGACTGTGGCAGTATAAGTTGTTTGTCCCTTTAAGTGGCTTCATTTGATCTTGCAGGCAACCTACATGCTCTCCTGGTGCTCCTCCCTGTGGTTCTCTCCTTTGGATTGGGAATTCTGTTCCTCTACTGGTGCTACAAGCGGAAGCTTCATTCCTTGAAAGACGTGGCTCACCCACCTCACGAGATATACACTAAGTAATGCTGAATTTGAATCTTGCTCATTTTCATTCACATATCATATGAGTTTTTAATGCATTCAGTTTGTTTTGCATTTCAGTGTCCCAGCTTCACCAGACTCCAAAACTCCTGCTAGTGGTCACGCCAACCCAACATTCCAGCTAAAGAAATCTAATACAGGCGAAACGGTAATGTGTCACCTTCTCTATCAATAAGCTGCACTGGTGGTTTCAATACTGTATAATGCCATATTGTTGTGATTTTTCCACAGGAAGCTAACCATCAACCAAATCCTACTGGTACACCAAGATCGAGACATTCCGCTGTCCGACCAGTGGCCAAACCTCCACCGGTCCCTGCATACGCACTACAGCAGAAGAGTCCTCCAGTCTCAGAGACCAGCTCCAGCTCTCACTCATCTCCGCCTGTGGCACCAAAATCTAGACCAAACCCTCCAAGCAGACCGCCTCCACCTTGTCCTGTTACCAAACCCACTCTTATCAAAAAGGTGTGTTTCACTGATCTGCCTTTGCCTATTATGATGCAATCAGCTGAAGCCACATTCACCTCACTGCTAGAAAATAAAGCAGCAAAACACGTCACAGGTCTTGGGATGGGATGAGATGTTTCATATTATATTTGTAAACCTCTCTTGGGTGTGTTATCTTTACTAAGGAGGAGTTATTTGGAAAAGGTCCTCAAGTATCACCAGCATTGTTGCAGAAAGGGAAGGCCAACCTGACGCCCTCTGCTGAACTTCTCAGGTAATCTACTGCAGAAAACTCATAAAGGATAAGACAATACACTTTCTAAATTCAGGTTTAGTTCATCTAAAAAAAAAAAAAAAAAAAAAAAAAATATATATATATATATATATATATATATATATATATATATATATATATATATATATATATATAGTTTTAGACGAACTAAACCTGAAGTTAGACAGTACACACACCCACACCCACACATATATATATATATATATATATATATATATATATATATATATATATATATATATATACATACAGAGAGAGAGAGAGAAAGAAAGGGTGTTCATTAATTGTTTTGTTCTTCAGGAATCAGACTGAAGCCAGTGGAAAAAGATGAGGCTTCTTCAGATTTGTGGGGAGCTTGGGCATTACTCTTCTATGCAGAGGATCCTTAAAATGGCGTACTGGAACAATGTGCAACCTTCAGGCATGTTTACATCTTTACCAGTGGCTGTGAAGACTGCCTACGTCCAACACCATATTTGCCTAATACACTTGAAAAAATCCTAGTGTGATATACTTGTTGCATTGAACTTTGTTTTGGTGCTCTTCCAATGTTTATGTGCCATATCTGTACAGTTTATTTTATCCCTATTTATTACATAGGCTACACAGACATGGATCAAGTTAGATGCTGCCTTTCAGTATGAGCATTCAGAATATTCAGAATATGTCATTCTTATAGTGGATTGCACACAGTAATGAAAACAATGACACGTTGTGTGAGCAACACGCATTAACTGGAATATCGCACGTGAGTTTTGCACTTGGTGTATGAAAACAGGAAATGTATAGCAATAATAGTCAGGAGATACTGATTAATTGTACAGTAGTTTTAGAGTAGCCTGTTTTGTTCCTGTGTTTTTGCCTACTGCATTTTCTGTCTCTCTTTTATTTTACTGTGAAATCTATCAGGAGAATAATTGCAAAATGCTGGAAATTGTATATGTAAACAATGCAGCAAATCGGTGTAACAATCTAGTGAGATGAGCCTGCTTTTTATTCTCTTCACTTGCACCACTTTGGAGAACGTGACAAAATGCACCTTATGATGTTTACAATAAGGGCGTCAGGGAATGTATAGTAAATACATACTGTACAGTAAAGTTAAGACTCTTAGCTTTTAAAATGTTTGTTTGCTAGGATAAGCAATAGAACATGTCTTAAAGATATCTCGTTGTAATGCCACCACAGTCCATATAGCTTTTTCACAAATATACCATGTTATAGAGTTCATCTCAATCAGTCACCAGAACATATCTCTGTGGAAGAGTTAGATTTTAAGGCATCTGTCTTCAATCTGTTAATCACAGTAATATTAACATTTGTAAATGTTCACAATCTAACTTAGTGTACATTTTAAACCTTAAGTGTAGGTTTAATTAGTATATGTCCTAACATAAACAGCTGAATGGGTTGAAAAGTAACCTTAAATAGATTTTGTTTTTGTGTTTTTTATTTCTGCATTGATTGTTTTACATTTTACATTATCATACATTAGAGGAATGTGGTTAACATTGATGATTGTATCAATGGCCAGGTATATTGATGCTGTAAAAGAGGGACCATGTAAAATGAGAAACCGCATTGTGAGCCTCATGATAATTAAATTAAATTAAATGCTGCCTATGCTAATGTATTGCTATGGACTAATTACAGCCTGTTGTCCTCGGTTCTTTGGTTTCCTTGCAGCTTGCGAGGCATGCACTTTCTTTTATTAAGGGAAAAGTAAATTAAAGTGTTATTATAAATTAATCCTGGAACTGGAGTGGGCCAATGCCATAGATCACAGATTGATTTTAAGTTGCAAAAGCAGATCAAATAAAACTTGATTAAAAAATGTTTTTGTCATTATTATTTTTGGCACCGTTTGGGCTTGAATAAAATTTTATTTCTTTTTCTTTTGACAAAACTGCCTGTATGAACACAATGGTTTTCAGATAATAGTTTGTCATCTTCTGTGCCTTTAAATAATGGATGTAATAATAATAATAATAATAATAATAATAATAATAAATTTAAAAAATAGTTCCAATAACCAATAAAAGGGCCAAGCTCCTCAGGGCCACCAGGTAGATAACATGGACACATGGATGTTACCCAGGCCTCATGATAAGCATGTGCACTGACATTACAGTGATATGGCCAAGGCTCTTTAATGCACGTGGGGAGTGAAGGCTGGCTCGTGTGGTCCGATCCAACAGATAAGCTACTGTTGCTCAAATTGCTAAAGAAGTTAACTTAGAGTATTTACAGGATCTGCTGCTAACATCTTGTTGCCAGATACCATTGCACACCTTCAGAGATCTAGAGTCCATGCCTTGATGGGTCACAGTACAGTTTATGATTGCTTTTAATTAATTAGTATATTATTTAATAAATGCTCTTTATTTTCAATAAAGTCACTTTATTATAACTCTCATGGGTCTCAAGTGTCTCTTTCTTAGAACACATTTGCATTTCTCACTGGTTTCACATATAATTGCAATGTATCTGTATAATTAGGCCTAACTGTAGTAATGGCTAAACTGATAACAGGTGACTCTCAAGGTGCAGTTTTACTGTTATATGTTTAGTTCATTCTTTGCAGCATGTTAGTCAGCTGATTAGTTTACAAAATTTGGAACTAACACACCATGAGGAAGAAAGTGAGTTCTAAGTAGCATCAACTCATCAATATGGAGGAAAATTTAGAGAGATGCTGTGGTTAGATAGACAGGCAGGTTTGGATAACTAGCATTTCCTTTTCACACTAATAACTAATTAACCACAACATTTTGCACATTTTAATATTTTTTGAGTGAACTTTTTAGATTAATGTTTTAGATTATGTATTATAAACAAAAAGTCTGCTCTAATTATGGTTACTAAAAACTGTCAGATGTGGTTGCTAGAACTTTATTGTAAAAAAGTATGGTAGAATTCTTTATTGCAATACAGGCTGTAGCTTATACGGCTTACATTTTGTAGTAAAATAGCAGTAATGTACAAAAAATAATGAAAAATGTCTATCATAAACTAAGGGACATTTTTTGCTGAAAAATCAACATCAACTTTTTACATTAACAAATTAACAGCAAACTTTGCTGTCAAACATGTAACATTTCTGTATATTAAACATCATTTTACTCTATATCAGCATTTTTCCATAACTAAAGACATTTTACTGGAAATACTGACAACTTGTAATCACTGAAAATGAAAGGAATAAAATAGACACGCATAATATTTATATTATAACAAATATAATAAGAAGAAACTGAGGGGGGCACGGTGGCTCAGTGGGCTCGGTGGCTAGCACGTTTGCCTCACACCTTCAGGGTTGTAGGTTCGATTCCCGCTTCCGCCGTGTGTGTGGAGTTCTCCCTGTGCCTCGGGGGTTTTCTCGGGTACTCCAGTTTCCTCCCCCGGTCCAAAGACATGCATTGTAGGTTGATTGGCATCTCTACATTGTCCATAGTGTGTGATTGCGTGAGTGAATGAGAGTGTGTGTGTGTGCCCTGCGATGGGTTGGCACTCCATCTAGGGTGTATCCTGCCTTGATGCCCAATGACGCCTGAGATAGACAAAAGGCTCCCCGTGACCCGAGAATAGATCGGATAAGTGGTAGACAATGAATGAATGAAGAAGACACTGATGATGTCCATGCTGAGAGGGAGTCGATGCTCCCATTATTTAATGGTAGAGATAAGAGCACTGCACGTAACCTTGGGGTAACCATGGACATTCAACTGTCCTTTTCCTCTCACATTATTAACCTGACATGATATCAGAAGAATTCAGCTTTTTCTAACCACACAGGACACTAGGTGCTGTTTCAGTACCTCGTCATTTCGAGACTGGACTACTGCTACCCTTTCCTTGCAGGTCTGCCTCTGAGTGTCATTCAACTTCTGCAAGTGATCCAGCTGAGTGGATTGTTTTCAACCTAATGCACACCACCGCATTGCTACAGAGCTCTGTAGTACAATTTTTCTCTCTGAAAACATATTAGATAATTCAGATTCAAAGAACTTTATTAATCCCTGGGGGAAATTGCTTTGCCAAGTTACAGTTGCTCGAATAAAAATGGAAAAGAGAAAGAAAGAAATATATACTCTATACAAGGAGAAGAAAACAAGCAAAAATAAACTGTAAAAAGAATAAATAAATACGAATACTGTAGAAATACTGTAGAAATAATAGTGTAGAACTGTAATATTGCATACAAGGATTTTTAAATTGGTGATAATTTTAATGAATGATAATGGTGAAGTTGTATTGTACATGAAAGGCCCATACTTAATGTTGCACCCATCATTGATTATTGCACATGAAATAACATGAAAATGCCCCAAAACACTTAAAGGGTGGAATTATACAGTTTGATTGCCACAGGGATGAAAGATCTCCTAAAGCGCTCAGTACAACAGTTGGCAGTGATCAGTCTCTGTCTGAATGCGCATCCACTGTGTAGTGGATGAGAAGGGTTGTCCAGGATTGAATGGTTTTGACAGCATCCTTCTCTCAAAAACGTGAACTGGGTCCAGCCCCATGCCAAGTACAGAGCCAGCCTTCCTGATTAGTTTGTCCAGTTTATTTCTCTCTGCCACCTTCATGTTACTTCCCCAGCAGACCGCTGTATAGAAAATGACACTAGACACCACAGACTCATAGAACATCCGCAGTATGGTGTTGCAGACGTTGAAGGACCTAAATCTCCTCAGAAAGTACAGCCTGCTCTGACCTTTTTTGTAGAATGCTGTTGAGTTTAGTGTCCAGTCCAGTTTGTTGTCAATAAGGACTGCCAGGTATTTGAAATCCTCAACAATCTCAACTTTCTCACCACAGACAAAGGAGAGACTGGGGTTCTGGATTTTCTAAAGCCCAATACCAGTTCCTTTGTTTTCCCAACAACAGGCAATTAACCATAATCTTTCATTAAGTTATTTATAAAATATATATATATAAAAATTTTTAAACACCTCCCTTTATTCAACTGCATTGAACAAAAAGGGTATATAGGAGTACAGTGATAAATGGAAGCAGCAATCAATAAAAGAGCCAATCACCTCAGGTGACCAGGTAGATAGCTCAGTGCATTGGCATATTAACTGGTATTTGTATTTGGTACTTGGTTTGTAAAACAGGTATTTAAAACTGATATATAAAACTAGGGCAATCGGCTCACAAGTTATAAGCAGAAATGTACCTTGTTTGGCTTGTTGGTGTCGCTACGGAGATGCTGAAAATATAAAAGTGAAAAATTCTTATAATTTGAACTAATAATAATAATAACAACAACAACAACAACAACAACAACAATAATAATAATAATAATAATAATAAAAATTTAAAAATTATTATTATTATTTTTAAAAGTTCAAATTATAAGAATTAATAATAATAATTAATTCATTGTCTGCCGCTTATCCGAACTCTACTCGGGTCACGGGGAGCCTGTGCCTATCTCAGGCGTCATTGGGCATCAAGGCAGGATACACCCTGGACGGAGTGCCAACCCATCGCAGGGCACACACACACTCTCATGCAATCACACACTACGGACAATTTAGAGATGCCAATGAACCTACCACGCATGTCTTTGGACTGGGGGAGGAAACTGGAGCATTATTATTATATAAAAATTTATTATTATTATTATTATTATTATTATTATTATTATTTTTTGATGGTCAGACTTCTAGAGAGCATGGGCATTATTCTCCTATGCAGAGGATTCTTAAAATGGCGTACTGGAACAATGTGCAACCTTCAAGCATGTTTACATCTTTACCAGTGCCTACGTCCAACAGCATGTTTGCCTAATACAGGGGTTCTCAACCTTTTGCAACTCATGGCTCACCAATGACTGTTTAAAAACATTCCCACTTTTCCAATCTGACGTTTTGAACATAAATTAGCTTTTAGATAATGCATCTTGACTTGACTTAAGTGTTTTTGATCATATAAATTTATAACAATTAGATAATTAGATTTGTCTAAAAATAACAAGATTTATCGATTAAAAAATAAATTAAAAATTTATTTGGGGGTAGTCTACCACTGCCTAAACGGCCCACCAGATGGCGCTGGAAGGCCCACTAGAGGGCCGCGGCCCACCGGTTGAGAATCACTGGCCTAATACACTTGAAAAAATCCTAGTGTGATATACTTGTTGCATTGAACTTTGTTTTGGTGCTCTTCCAATGTTCATGTGCCATATCTGTACAGTTTATTTTATCCCTATTTATTACATAGGCTACACAGACATGGAGCAAGTTAGATGTTGCCTTTCAGTATGAGCATTCAGAATATTCAGAATATGTCATTCTTATAGTGGATTGCATGCAGTAATGAAAACAATGACGTGTTGTGTGAGCATTAACTGGAATATCGTACGTGAGTTTTGCACTTGGTGTATGAAAACAGGAAATGTATAGCAATAATAGTCAGGAGATACTGATTAATTGTACAGTAGTTTTAGAGTAGCCTGTTTTGTGTTTGGTAGGATAAGCAATAGAACGTGTCTTAAAGATACCTCGTCATAATGCCACCACAGTCCATATAGCTTTTTCACAAATATACCATGTTATAGAGTTCATCTCAGTCAGTCACCAGAACATATCTCTGTGGAAGAGTTAGATTTTAAGGCATCTGTTTATCAGAGTAATATTAACATTTGTAAATGCTCAGAATCTAACAGTGTACATAAGGTTTAATTGGCATATGTCCTCGTTCGATTCTTTTTTAATAAATTTTTGTAGACATGCAAAGTGTGTTTCCTCAGTTACAAAATGAAACAGTATGTCTGATAAGAGAAGAAACAAGAAACAAACCAATCAATACAACAGAACCCCTGCCCACAACCCTCCCAACAGGCCACAAAAAATAAATAAATAAACAAATAAATAAATAAATAAACACATAATATTAAACAAACAAACAAACAAACAAACAAACAAACAAACAAATAAATATCTAATTACTCTAATGAGAAGGTTAGGTTCTCCACATTTTCTAAAAGGATTTTAGTGATCCATTGAAAGTGTCTAATTTTTTTTTTTTGAGGTAGATGCAATACAATACCTCTCATGCACTGTGACATTCAAAAACATTAAAATTACACCTGAAAATGTTACATAACTTAAACGGCTCTATTTGCTCCCTATCATACAGAATTGTATGTTTTTGAACTGCATTCAACCCTATCGTCCCACATATTTCCCCTCAACAAAACTTTATTTACTTTTCATTTTCTAGTGAATATGTTATTGTTGAACATTTTGAGCTCATCAAATTCAGTCAGCATAGATCCTAAAACACTTAACACTCAGCGCTTATGATTTTTTACACTTTATGTAAAAGACAGGTGAAAATCTTTGGATAAGATAAGATAAGAATCCTTTATTCGTCCCACAGTGGGGAAATTACCATGTTACAGCAGCAAGAAAAAAAGAGAAAAGAAAAATGTGCAAATATGGCACAAAGATTAATCAGAATCAGAATCAGAATCAGAAAGAGCTTTATTGCCAAGTATGTTTGCACATACAAGGAATTTGTTTTAGTGTAACAGGCTCCAGTGCACAGAGATAACAATAACAGTACAAATAACAACAGAAAATAGAATGAGAAATAAAAAATAAAAAATACACATATTTAAATAAGAAAATAAAGTATTTGTATATACAGAATAGAATAGAATGAGTTGAGATGTAGGGATGTGGGTGTGATAATAAATATGAGGTTATTGCACTTTTCATTTTTATTTTTATTATTGCCCAATGCTGGGAACATTCAACTGTTCAAAAGATAGATTGCTTGGGGGAAGAAACTGTTCTTGTGCCTGGCTGTCCTGGTATTTGCTGCTCTGTAGCGTCGGCCAGATGGCAAAAGGTCAAAAAGGAGATGGCCTGGATGTGAGGGATCCAGAGTGATTTTCAGAGCCCTTTTCCTCACTCTGGATGTATACAGTTCCTGAAGGGTGGGCAGGGGAGCACCAATAATCCTTTCAGCAGTCCGAACCGTTCTCTGTAGTCTTCTCATGTCTGATTTTGTAGCTGAGCCAAACCAAACAGTTATAGACATGCACAGAACAGACTCAATGACGGCTGAGTAGAAATGTATTAGCAGCTCCTGTGGCAGGTTGAACTTCCTCAGCTGCCGAAGGAAGTACAGTCTTTGTTGGGCCTTTTTGATAATGGAGTCTATGTGAGTGCCCAGGAACCTGAATGACGCCACTGTTGGTACAGTGCTGTTCATGATGGTGAGTGGGGGAGTGCAGGGGTGTTCCTCCTGAAGTCCACTATCATCTCCACTGTTTTGAGCGTGTTGAGCTCCAGATTGTTACGACTACACCAGGCAGCCAGCTGCTCAATCTCCTGTCTGTAAGCAGACTCATCACCGTCCTGGATGAGGCCGATGACTGTAGTGTCGTCCGCGAACTTCAGGAGCTTGATAGATGGATCAGTGGAGGTGCAGTCATTGGTGTAAAGGGAGAAGAGCAGTGGGGAGAGGATGCAACCCTGGGGGGCGCCAGTGCTGGTGGTGCGGCTGTTTGACTTGAATTTCCCCAGTTTCACTAGCTGATGCCTATCTGTCAGAAAGCTGGTGATCCACTGACAGATAGAGCTAGGGACAGAGAGCTGTATAAGAACCCTATATAAATACAGAAAAAAAATAAAATAACAATAATAGTAATTTCACATCTTAAATTGTTATTGCACAGAATTTTAATTATCATAACTGCACAGTTTAAAAAAAATAATTATAAAAATAAATATCACACCTTCTGAAAAAAGACCTTCTGTATCGCTCCTTCAGACATTTCATACTTCAGACAGGATGTAACAGTCTGTCACTGAAGGAGCTGCTCCTGTTTCATACAGGGGGTATGATAGCTTAGCTACCATCCTCCTTTCTCCCACCTCCTGTATTGTCCAGGGGCATCCACAGAACTGAGCTGGCCTTCCTGATTGGCTTGTCCAGTCTCTTCCTGTCTGCAGTAGAGATACTGCTGCACCAGCAGACCACTCCATAGAAGATGGCTGAGGCCACCACAGAGTCAAAAAAGGTCTTCAGCAGTGCTCCCTGCACTCCAAAAGTGAAAAAGTCTGCTCTGCCCTTTCCTGTAGATTGCCTCCGTGTTATCTGTTCAGTCCAGTTTGTTGTTCAGATGAGCACCCAGGTACTTATAGAAATCCACTCTCTCAATGTCCTTTCCCTGAATGTTCACCGGTGGTAGTGAAGGGTGTTTCTGCCTGCGGAAATCCACCACCAACTAGTTGGTTTTTCCTGCATTTATCTGGAGGCAGTTCCGTTGGCACCAGTTCACAAAGTCCTGGATCAGTTCTCTGTACTCCCTGTCATCGTCATCTGTGATCAGGCCGACGATGGCAGAGTCATCAGAGAACTTCTGCAGGTAACAGGATGCTGAGATGAGCATGAAGTCTGTAGTGTAGACAGTGAAGAGGAATGGGGCCAGGACCGTTCCCTGTGGGGCTCCCGTGTTGCAGACAACCATGTCAGATGCATATTTGCGAGCCCTCACATACTGTGGCCGGTTTGTGAGGTAATCCAGTATCCAGGTAGACAGACGATGGTCCACACACATGTACTCCAGCTTATCCCTCAGAAGCACAGGATGGATGGTGTTGAAAGCAGTAGTGAAGTCAAAAAACATCAACACCTTCAACATCTCTCCCTGGTAGGTAGGCAAACTGAAATGGGTCCATTGATGGGCTCACCAGAGGTCAAAGATGAGTAAGTACCAGCCTCTACAGCGTCTTCATCAGATGTGAGGTCAGTGCTACCTGTCTATAGTCCCCAAAGTCCATAGGGCACAACGTCTTTGGTACAGGTACCACGCATGATGTTTTCCACAGCTGTGGCACCTTCCTCAGCTTCAGGCTTAGACCAAACATGTACAACAATATGCCACACAGCTCATCTGCACAGGTCTTAAGGAGCCTGGGGCTGATGCCATCTGGGCTTGCAGCCTTCCTCGCCCTGATCCTCCTTAGCTCCTTCCTAACCTGGGCTTCCGTGAGGGGCAGTATGTAGTGAGGAGGGTGGGGGCATAAGTTTGATGTGTTGTGGAGAGATGTATTGTGGGTAGGCTGTGAGCTGAGTGCAGCACGGAGAGGAGAGGATAAAAATGTTTATTAACAGAACTCGAAGGAATAAAGATGTAGCAAAAAAAAAAACCCCACACGCGCACACACACACACACACACACACACACACACACACACACACACACACACACAAAAAGAAAGCACAACAAAAATCTGAAAGCTCATTTTCATTTGTAAGAAAAAGGAAGACATTCTAGTTTTATATCTGGATCACTCACTGCTGGTCTCATTGGGCACAAGCACCTCATCATAAACCGCTGTTTGTTTTCCGCCGGCTATGGCCAGTGGTTGTTCCTTCCGGAAACTTCGAAACGTAAAGGAGAACTTCTTTGGTGCAAGGAACTATCCTGGAGAGGGTTGCGAGGGGATAAGTGAGTGCTGGAAAGATGGAGAGAGGGATAAATCAATATGTGGGTCACTGACAGGAAACAAGAAAGAAAGAGAAAGAAAGAAAGAAAGAATAGCCGACAGTTTTCATTTATTAAAGAATGGCATGCTGTAATTGTTATCCGATTATAGTTAAATACTGTGTTGTGTAAGAGCCGTGAAACAAGAAGGAAAAAGTACAAAAGCCATGAATGAAAGAAGAAACAGAGAAAGAATGAGAGAAGGACAGGATGAGTATGCTCTGTGTGTTCAGTGTGTTGGTACAGCTGATCATGTGGCATTGATCGTATAGCTCTTTGTCGTTAACGTCCAGCAGCAGGTAGGGGCAGTCTGGGTAATGATGGTCTGTGGCACACCATATACTAATACGATACTAAAATACATTTTAGCCTTGTTATGCAGCGGCCTATTACATGCTTTAAGTTTGTTTAAGTTTCTTTTCATACCACGTATTAATATTGTAATGCCATTACAATGTTGAAGATGTAATAACATCTACGTCTGTGAAAGGGGAAAATAATCTTAAATAAATCACACAGGAACAGGAGCTGCTGTTTCAGTGCCCGTCTCTATATTAACTGAACAGCATGCGCCCCTCCCCCCACAGGTGAATAGTAGGGAACAGTAATCAATAACAGAACAACAGACATAATTAATCACATATATAAGTAAAGATAAAAGAAAAGATAAAGATAACATTTTCAACATTTGAAATATTTCCATAATATATGTATAATATATATACATAATATTTAACTCTATGACCACCACAAAGACAGTGTGAGGACGTTAAGTGTTGGTAATTAATAAAAGCTGGCTCTATTGATAAGATAGAACCAGGTTGGTTCATTAATAAGAGCTTCGGGTGCAGACACAGTTGGCCCACCCGACCACACTGAGTGAAGTGCTGGATCTGGCTACTGAAAGGGAGATATTGGGGGCAGAAAGAATGTAAATGAAATAACTCCAATAGTGAGTGTAGCTGCACTGGTCTAATGAAATAATAGCAACGCTTCATACAGATGTCTTTTTGCTGTTTATTTGTCTTTCTGTCTCTCTCACCTGGGAGGAGCTTGGAGTAGAGCCACTGCTCCTCCACATCAAGAGGGCCCAGTTGAGGTGGCTTGGGCACCTGTTTCGGATGCCTCCTGGATGTCTCCTTGGGGAGGTGTCCTGGGCATGCCCCACCGGGAAGAGACCCAGGGGAAGACCCAGATGTATATCTGGGAATGCCTTGGGATCCCTCCAGAAGAGCTGGAGGGGGAGGGAAGTCTGAGCATCCCTACGACTGCTGCCCCCGCGACCCAGCTCCGGATAATCAGAAGATAATGATGATGGAAAAAATGTAGAATAATCATCTTTTTTAATGTTTATTAAGATATTTACTTTAGCTGTGTCCTTCAAAATGTTGTACAGAAAATAACCTGTGCTGTGATTTATTTTGAGCAGCATAGGTTATCAGTACCACTGTACCGACATGTACTGTTTCCATGTAAGAGCACAACAAATGTTGAGTTTTATACAATGGCTCGTTATGCATAGGATAGAGGATTTATTTAAGGAAGTATGCAGTCGGGTTTCAGCAAATCTGTTTTATGGCATGTTTATGTATAATTATTTGTGTCTTAGAAGTGTGCAATAAAAAATAAGATTGTATTAAATATTCAACAGGGGCTATATAATTATCCAGTCACCACTCGGGAGGCATTAATCGTGAGGAGTCTTAAATTCTCCTTAAAAATAATTAGACTGGTGTAAGATTTGTAATATGGCGTGTGCCGCTGTGACATTACAGTTGTGTGACGAGGAAAGAAGATTTATAGGAAAGATATAGGAATAAAATTATAGGAAATAATTTTTTTACAGATTTTCCAGACAACGATAAAGTTGTGTATTTGAATATTAAATTAATATTAAATACATTTATTTATTAAATATAATAAGCGAATGTTTCCACGCCTGAGGTATTAGTCAGATCAGACACTGATGTCAGGTCAGGAGGTCTGAGGCTTAGTCAGTGTTTCAGTTCATCCTAAAGGTGTTAAATGGGGTTAAGTTCAGACCTCTGTGCAGGCCACTCAATTTTTTTATCTTGGCAAACCATGGACAAACACATGGACTACTCGAAAACATAATGTCTCTACTATCTAGTGATGTAGGCATAAACATTTCTGTTGTGGTGTTCTTTATTTTTCCTTCAGTGAACGTGGCAACTCTAGTAGAACATGACAAGTAGCAAAATGAATAATGTGGAAATGTCTGATTTAATTTACACTGCAGTACAATTCCATAATGCAACCTGTTGTGTTTTTTGGCTCTGAATGACATGCATTTATATGATTTACTTGCAGATGAACACAAGATACAGACCATTGCCTCCACTCAAACCGGCCAGGCCTGGGGTCAATGCTGCTGAGATATGTACACTTTATCCTTAAAAGAAAACAGGCATGATCCTATCACAGTCTGAATAAGTCTTATTTAGTCACCTTATACATAAGCATTTTGCCAAAATCTAGTAAAGTGTGCATGTCTTTTTAAAATAATGTTGGCCCCTCAGGTAGTCCAGGAGCCCTAAGCAACCGATTATAGTATGTTACCTTGTGTTGATGAAAATGAAGACATTATTCATCCTTCCATACTTTCTGCATATTGTGTTCTCTTCTCTCACAAAAAAAAACACACCTCGCCGTGTTCATCGCTCCCCCCACGTGCCTTGCCATGCTTCTCACTCCCCTTTCGGACCTCGCTGTGGCCCTTGCTCCCCCCTTGGACCTCGTCTTCTATCTTTGTTATTTTGTTAATAAATCGTGTTCATGTGTTATCTCTGCATTTGGGTCTGGCTTTTACCCTGAGAGGCACCCTTCACTCATGACACAATCAAGCATTAACCATACTTCACAACAACGATGGTTAAAACAGTTAACATTTCCAACAGCTCTTGACTCTTTCAGCTATTTGCATTGTCCACAACTTGAACATTTAATCAGACATTCCGCATTACAAGTGTTATGAATTGCAAAATATGTCCGTCAGTTGTCTACTGGCTAATGAATAATAATCCCGTTATCATTTCTTTTAAATTGCAGTATTTACTACATTTTGAAATCTACTACACAATTTTCACACACAATTCACTTTGAATTAGACCTATTAATTATACGTTTACGTACAAGTAACAATAATCTAAATAGCCATTGCAATTAAGAAACTTACACTGAGTCCGCCATTACAGCTGGTCTACATGTGCTTCGTATACTTAGTTTAAACAATGTGCTCAGCACACCACTCATTTACACTTGAGATAATGTAC
This sequence comes from Hemibagrus guttatus, assembly GCA_033459395.1. Lineage (NCBI taxonomy): Eukaryota > Metazoa > Chordata > Actinopteri > Siluriformes > Bagridae > Hemibagrus > Hemibagrus guttatus. The sequence goes on along the minus strand of JAUCMX010000042.1, from coordinate 37,435 downwards.
ACCATTGGTGTAGTGCAAAACACTTATTTTTAGTCTCTACAAAACACATTTTTTTATATTTTCTTAGTACCAATAAACTTTTTTCGGATATAATGGATAAAATAAGTCTATGTTCATCTATTAAAAATGTAGATATTTGCAACATGAAAAAAATGAATCCACAAAAATACATTCAAAAAATTCATACAAATAACCGTAACTGTGGGATTACAACATAAGTATTCAACTGTTTATAATTGGCGCTGCTTACTCCATGGATGTCTGAATATAACTGCAAATATTTCAGCAACATCACATCTAGAGAGCCAGGCTATCTGTCAGTGGCGGCTGGTCCATAGGGGGTGCAGAGAAGAATGCAACTTTAACACGTTAACAATAATTCTGTATTTTAATAACGAAATAATAATAATGATATAATTTATTTAAAATAAAAATATAAAAACTGTATTCTGTTCATATATGTGTGTGTGTGCGTGTGCGGGCCGGACAAATGAGTGTGTATGTAGGTCGGTAAATTTTTGTGACTTGAGGCTGAGCCCTGATTGGCTTGTTCCAAATTTTCCTCAAAATTTTCCAGTACAGGTGGATTAACCTAATTTGGAGGCATCAGTTAATGGTCAAATTAAAAACATGTAGTGTTTGGGGACAAGTCTGTAAAGCTCAGTGATATTGTACTCACCTGTGACAATTTTACAACTGGTCTATAACATTGCAGGTGCGTAGGGTGAGAACGACACGGTCACAGGTTTCCATCAGGGATACATCTATAATGTGTGGCCAGTGTATTTTAGATGTCTCCTTGAGGAGGGATGAAAACTGTGGCAGAACTCCATGTAGGGGATGAAGTGGAGTTTACCCACCTTCAAGCCACCATCTAGTCGAACAGGAAGGTCAAATTGAATTCCTCCACTCACACCACTGTCAAGGTACATAATATAATGCTAATACACATTAGTTGCTTTTCTAAACAAGTCACCCTCTTTTAAACTATATACCCATCTATGTACATCTGAAACTAAGAAGGAGACATTTCAAATCAAATCAAATCTCTTTGTTGTCACATAAACACAAGTGTAGAAGTGAGTGAAATTCTTTAGTGCAGCTCCAAACATTGCAGTTGTAAATGTGCAACACTGATAAGTACAGTTGAAATTAAGATTAAGAGGGGGAATAAATACATACATACATACATACATATATACAGTGGGGCAGAAAAGTATTTAGTCAGCCACCAATACAACCTGTAATTTTCATCATAGGTACACTTCAACTATGAGAGACAGAATGAGAAAAAAAAATTCAGAAAATCACATTGTCTGATTTTTAAAGAATTTATTTGCAAATTATGGTGGAAAATAAGTATTTGGTCACCTACAAAAAAGCAAGATTTCTGGCTCTCACAGATCTGTAACTTCTTCTTTAAGAGGCTCCTCTGTCCTCCACTCATTACCTGCATTAATGGCACCTGTTTGAACTTGTTATTAGTATAAAAGACACCTGTCCACAACCTCAAACAGTCAGACTCCAAACTCCACTATGGCCAAAAACAAAGAGCTGTCAAAGGACACCAGAAACAAAATTGTAGACCTGCACTAGGCTGGGAAGACTGAATCTGCAATAGGTAAGCAGCTTGGTGTGAAGAAATCAACTGTGGGAGCAATTATTAGAAAATGGAAGACATACAAGACCACTGATAATCTCCCTCGATCTGGGGCTCCACGCAAGATCTCACCCCGTGGGGTCAAAATGATCACAAGAACGGTGAGCAAAAATGCCAGAACCACACGGGGGGACCTAGTGAATGACCTGCAGAGAGCTGGGACCAAAGTAACAAAGGCTACCATCAGTAACACACTACGCCGCCAGGGACTCAAATCCTGCAGTGCCAGACGTGTCCCCCTGCTTAAGCCAGTATTTGTCCGGGCCCGTCTGAAGTTTGCTAGAGAGCATTTGGATGATCCAGAAGAGGATTGGGAGAATGTCATATGGTCAGATGAAACCAAAATAGAACTTTTTGGTAAAAACTCAACTTGTCATGTTTGGAGGAGAAAGAATGCTGAGTTGCATCCAAAGAACACCATACCTACTGTGAAGCATGGGGGTGGAAACATCATGCTTTGGGGCTGTTTTTCTGCAAAGGGACCAGGACGACTGATCCGTGTAAAGGAAGGAATGAATGGGGCCATGTATCGTGAGATTTTGAGTAAAAACCTCCTTCCATCAGCAAGGGCATTGAAGATGAAACGTGGCTGGGTCTTTCAGCATGACAATGATCCCAAACACACTGCCCGGGCAACGAAGGAGTGGCTTCGTAAGAAGCATTTCAAGGTCCTGGAGTGGCCTAGCCAGTCTCCAGATCTCAACCCCATAAAAAATCTTTGGAGGGAGTTGAAAATCTGTGTTGCCCAGCGACAGCCCCAAAACATCACTGCTCTAGAGGAGATCTGCATGGAGGAATGGGCCAAACTCCCCGCAACAGTGTGTAAAAACCTTGTGGCGACTTACAAAAAACGTTTGACCCCTGTCATTGCCAACAAAGGGTATATAAAAAAGTATTGAGATGAACTTTTGTTATTGACCAAATACTTATTTTCCACCATAACTTGCAAATAAATTCTTTAAAAATCAGACAATGTGGTTTTCTGGATTTTTTTTTCTCATTCTGTCTCTCATAGTTGAAGTGTACCTATGATGAAAATTACAGGCCGCTCTCATCTTTTTAAGTGGGAGAACTTGCACAATTGGTGGCTGACTAAATACTTTTTTGCCCCACTATATATATATATATATATTTTTTTTTTTTTTTTTTTTTCAGTGGCGGACCGTCAGGGCCTGCAAGGCCTTCTCTGCTGGCCTAAAAAATCTCTGAATCACAAACTGATGTTAATTATATTTTGTCCATGAATACTTATTAAATAATTCCAAATGGTCCGTCAGCTTCCTTTCATAGCTTTTCCGATGGTTGCGCTGCTTCCACACATGTATTTTCGTATTAAAGCATTTAACCAATCACATTTCAGCCATCATTTGTTGCCAGGCAGGGTCAAAGTCAAAGAAGTCTGCCCGGAGGCCTTCACAATCCGTTCTGCAGGCCCTCTAACACAAAATAAATGTCGATGAAACTTTTGCTTCAACCAATCACATTTTGAGTTGGTTTCAGTAGGGCCCTCTAGCAGGCGTACGGCAACGTCATCGTATTCAGACCCGTTGATTGGATAGGATCACGATGGAACTGTTGTTTACAAATAATACGAATTTTTGGTGAGTAAAACGTTGCGATTTTCCTAAATAATATTGCAAGTTTATGAGGTTATTATTGATGTTTTTTATGTGTGTCGCGGCTGTAGCTGCAGTAGGAGGAAACTTGTTCACCCCGGTTTGTCTATTCAATAAAGGCATTTATTGTGGCTACAGGAGTTATCTATCTGCGATGCAACGGCTCTTTATACTGTATTTCTGCATATTAAGATGGTTTTTATAACCATAAATTGGTTTTTGAGGGGCAGGTTGATTCAGATGGAGCACTACTGAAGGCCTAGGTGTGAAATGCACGGTCCGCCACTGATATATATATATATATATATATATATATATATATATATATATATATATTCATTTATTTATATATAAGAATATATGTTATATTATTGTGCAGTATGTACAGTAACAATGGCATGAGATACATAGTATACTCAGTAGACATTGCACAGTGTGTCACAGTGTAATGTGTGTAGCAGCACGAATGTCATGTACATAGGCAGTGTACATTGTATAAATACAGAACGTTCGAGACTGGCGAGTTGTGCGGTGCTTTCCGATGTTAAACGGTGAGTGATGTGTGGTGTACTGTTAGTCCTGATTGTTTAGTAGTCTGACAGCCTGAAGGAAGAAACTGTCTTTCAGTCGGCTTTTTTTTTCTGAATTGACATTTTTTTGACGTGTCAAAAATGCAAGTGGGTGTCTTGTGAAATTCCTAAGATATTACCTCTTGAGTTTTACTATTGTGCCTTTGGATAAACACTTTCTGTTCTTGTGTCCACCACCTGTCTTGATTTCTTAGAAAGTAACCTGTTCATTTTATTGCTATAAAGATTCTGCTTAGTAAAAGACAAGGAACACATCACTTCATGGAAATCAAAGTTTGCAACACAATGCAACTTAAATGTACATACAACATAAAGCTTACTTAATAGATTTGCTTTTACTTGCCAGTTGCACCACTTAGAAGAGCACATGACCCCTGTTTTTTCCCCCATATAAGTAGTCTGGTAAATTATACTTCTCTGCAGATAGCCTCGCACTCTTGATGTGATATTAAGAGAATATTTGCATAATATTTGAGAATATGCAACTGAAATATTTGTAGTTACATTCAAACATACTGCAATGGAGTAAGCAGTGCCAAATGTAAAAAGCTGAATACTTATGTTGTAATTCCACAGTTACAGTTGATTTTTTTTTTATTGTTTTTTATTTGGATTCATTTTATTGTCATTTTTTATGTTGCAATATCTGCATTTTTAATATAAGGATGTAAACTTATTAAATTCACTATATCTGAAAAAAGTTTATTGGTATTAAGAAAATATAAAAGATGTGTTTTGTAGACACTCAATAAGTGTTTTCGCACTATACCAGTAGTGCATATTATTATTAAGTGTTAATAAGTATTGTGTAATAAGTTAATAAGTGTTGGGTAATAGACATAAAAGTGTAGTAAATACAGCAATTTAAAAGAAATGATAATGGGATAATTATTCATTAACCAATAGACAACTGACATTGACACATTTTGTAATTCATAACAATTTTAATGCGTAATGTCTGATTAAATGTTCAAGTTGTGGACAATGTAAATGGGTGAAAGAGTCAAAAGCTGTTCGAAATATTAACTGTTTTAACCATCGCTGTTGTGAAGCACGTTTCTTTTTGTACTTTGAATACATTTAGTATATATAGTATATCTATTTTTATTTATAATTTATATTCATATAATACATTTTGTACTTCAGAATACATTTGTATATATAGATTATTTCATTTCATTTATTTTATATTTATGTTTTACTGTGGCCTGCGATGGGTTGGCACTCCATCCAGGGTGTATCCTGCCTTGATGCCCGATAACACCTGAGATAGGCACAGGCTCCCCGTGACCCGAGAATAGATCGGATAAGCGGTACAGACAATGGAATAGAATGAATAAAGTGCTATCTTTTCTTAATGCTTGATTGTTCTAGTGTTTATGTATATGTGTGATACTGTATATTTGATTGTACATAAATACTGCAGTAAGGAACAGTATTATTTTTTATTACTTTTATTATTAAATCATGGGGGGCACAGTGGCTTGGTGGTTAGCACGTTTGCCTCACACCTCCAGGGTTGAGGGTTCGATTCCCGCCTCCGCCGTGTGTGTGGAGTTTGCATGTTCTCCACATGCCTCGGGGGTTTCCTCCGGGTGCTCCAGTTTCCTCCCCCTGTCCAAAAACATTTGCGTGAGTGAATGAGAACTTTCTCTATGATGTGTGTAGTGTAGCTCTCACAGTGGGACAACACAGTACAGCACTGAGGCAGGGTGAAAATAGAACTGTACTGTACTGTACTTCAGACAACTTCAGACAAAAGGCAACTTAAATGCCCTTTGTCTTAGCTATGTGAGAAGTCCGCAGTCGGTGGAGGCTGTCCGTGGTGCGGATCCACTGCCGCCTTTGTGAGGCTGGTTTGTACGGGTGAAGAGCGGTTTTCTTCACACAGCATGCGGTTTTTTAAATAACTTTTTTAAATTCCCATAACCAATTAATGTTTTAAAAGGTTATTATGTCACAAATTTGTATATGAACTATATACTGTGCCGCAGTACTAACGTTGTGTATTGTGATTAAATACCTTTTACGCAGTTCCATGAATCTGCCGGAACAGAGTAACATTGAATTGGGCGGTGCGGATCTGTTGAAAGGAGATACAAGATACAGAGCGATGAAAGAACGAGTAAGTATTCAGACTAGAACTCTAGACAGAACTGCTGAGGTCAGCTTTAGTTGTTTTTTTTATGGCTAAAGTACTAAACAATCATAGTTTAATTAACATGATTAAGTCTGTGCTGGACTGGACCAGGTGTTTGTATCAAAAAAAATGTAAATGAGCAATATAAACTACCAAATAAACTGGTTTTGTTCTTATCTCCTCTTTAGGACAGATTTAGTTTTATATCAGTGTTAGTCTCTGATCTGCTTGTACTAGTTGCTCTGAAAAGGTCTGCCAAATTCTGTAACTATAATGAACTCTGCAGGTTACTGTGAGTAACTATTGTATTTGTCGTTTTATAATTACCACAGAGTTGTTTACTACCTTGCGACCGTAGGCGGACTGGTATTCAGTGCGTCTGTGCTTGTCTGCGAACCGAGCCTCAGGATTGTCCCGCAAGTTTGTGGCAACATGGTGTACGGGTTTCTTTGGAAGGCGAGGTGCATGGACAAGTTGCGGGAACCCAAAGTGTTCCTTATATTCAGTCATCCACTGAGACCCGCTATAGCAATGAGAGAGAGTAAGAGTTAGAGAAAGTTAGTCTTGGCTTAAAGTGTACAAATAACCCAAACTTGACTAGAGGTAAATTTATAATGATAAGTTAAAGACGACTCAGTCATCGCTTTTATGAAATAGTTACCTTGTTGTTTTCATGTCAGGCTGATGACACATTCTACCCTCCAGAGTCTCCTGATGGGCTCGCCGCAACACATGTCCTTCAAGAAAACAACCGTTAATCAGCACGTAGTAGGTACTAGAAACACAAGTGTGATTAGACGGTCCAATAGAACAAAGTCTAAGCGATTGCTGTGCCATATAATACAATAACATATATATCTAACCAGCTTCCAGTGCCTCCTGTAAGTGTTTCTCAACTGACATTTTATAGTGTTACAATCTGAAATGTGGACCCAAGCGGGATTATTATTTAATAATTATGAACAAAATATTCCATTACATTTAAGTATAATTCCATTTAAGTCCATTTACTTACTACAAAAACATGGGAATGGGTGTAAAGACTTATGCAAGGCACTGCATTTTATTTCAATGTTGCTGAATTGCTTCAGAAAATGGTTTAAGGAGCTCATCTATTTCAACTGTTAGATTAAACAAAAATACACATCAACCAAGATTGTTTATAGTCCTTCCATGTGCTATTCCATTTCTCTTTATGATTTGTTACTCAGTGAGTAACACTGTGCTGTTTGGCCCTGAACCTGAGATCAGGATGATAAACTTGCCCTGAATGGCAAAATAAGCCAAGAATAAAGTTCATTTTGACTTCATTCAAAAAGTAAAGACTTAAATGGGATTTGAAACATCTGGAAATATATTCCCTTTCAAATAATCATCACAGTAGTAAAGAATTAATGAATTTCTTTACCATAATATCAGACAATTACAGCAGATTCATTACTGTTCACAACAACCTAATATCTGTGTTAAAGTTACTCATCTGTTTATTATCTGCATTGTTTCTCCTCAAATTTAGATGGAATTCAATACCCTTTGAAATCAGACTACAGTATCACACGACATTTACTAATAGGTATCTGATATTTTGTTTTTAATTAAAACTGCTTATTTTTTATATATATATTTTTTTATTTTTTTTTTTTTACAAGCTGTTCTGTTAATGTTACAGTTTACCTACCAGCCAGAGCTTTTGCTGAAGCTGTAGACACAGCATTCAGCAGAGGACATGCCTGTGGACAGTGTCCTGGGGTAGCTTTCACCAGAGGGGACAGAAAGCACTTATTTTTCTGTGAGGGAAGAGAACACAATAGTGATAAAGTATGGAAGGATGAATGATTTGTTCATTTTCATTGTTCATCAACACAAGGTAACATACTATAAGCTGTATAAGCAGTCATTTAAGGCTCCTGGACTACCTGGGGGGCCAACATTACTTTAAAAATACATGCAAAAAGCCACACTTTATTAAAATATTTGGTAAAATGTTCACATTCATGTGGTCAAAAGAGCTAAGATTTATTCAGACTGTGATAGGATCATGATTGTTTTCTTCATAGGATAAAGTGTACATACCTCAGGAGCATTGACTCCAGGCCTGGCTGGTTTGACTGGAGGCAATGGTCTGTGTCTTTTGTTCATCTGCAAGTAAATCATATAAATGCATGTCAATCAGAGCCAAAAGACAACAGGTTGCATTATGGAATTGTACTGCAGTGTAAATTAAATCATAGACATTTCCACATTATTCATTTTGATACTTGTCATGTTCTACTAGAGTTGCCAAGTTCACTGAAGGAAAAATAAAGAACACCACACTAGAAATGTTTATGCCTACATCACTAGATAGTGGAGACATTATGCTTTCGAATAGTCCATGTGTTTGTCCATGGTTTGCCAAGGTAAAAAACTGAGTGGCCTGCACAGAGGTCTGAACTTAAACTCAAACTTTTCTCCTTAAATTAGCAAAAGAGTTAGCCTGATGTTAATTTTAAAATAGATGCAAAAAAGCACACTTTATTAATATTTGGTAAAATGTTCACGTATCATGTGGCAAATGGGCTAAGATTTATTCAGACTGTGATAGGATCATGGTTGTTTTCTTCATAGGATAAAGTGTACATACCTCAGGAGCATTGACTCCAGGCCTGGCTGGTTCAACTGGAGGCAATGATCTGTGTGTTTTGTTCATCTGCAAGTAAATCATATAAATCATGTCAATCAGTCAAAAAAAAAAAATCAGGTTGCATTATGGAATTGTACTGCAGTGTAAATTAAATCATAGACATTTCCACATTATTCATTTTGCTACTTGTCATGTCCTACTAGAGTTGCCACCTTCACCTTTCTAGATAAGTGGAGGCTATTATAAGTGTAATGAGGGACAAAATCAGGACTAGGATGTTTAAAAAGCAAATATCAGTGAGATAGTCAGGTGTCCACAAACTTTTCGCCTTATAATTAGCAAAAGAGTAAAAAGTTAGCCTGATGTTAGCTAACTCGTAAGCAAACCTGGCTAAAGTGGTGCCAATGTTACCTGAATACCTAAAAAACTTATTATATAATGGCAATATTCTCATATTATATTTATATTTCTTCTATTAGTTGTATTTGTTGTTTAGTACAGCTAACTCGTCTCAAATCTAGATCTTTATCTCAACAATATTTACGAAAACGCGGGGAAAAACGCAGCATTGTGTTTTTAAACCAGTTGTCTCTCATACCTCAGGCGTGGAAACATTCTCTCATTATATTTAATAAATAAATGTATTTAATATTAATTTAATATTCCAATACACAATTTTACCTTTGCAGTCTTCAGACGATCCATCGTCAGTGGCTTGTCTAAATCACTCTGATCACTCATGTCATGGTTACGTCACAGCGGCACGCTTCGGATTATTCCGATTCCGATTCTGATTCTGATTCCTTTTTTTTTTTTTTTTTTTTTTTTTTTTTTTAAAGGGGACTGTAAGACTCGTCACGATTAATACCTCCCGAGTGGCGACTGGATAATTATATAGCCCCTGTTGAATATTTAATACAATCCTATTTTTATATTGCACACTTCTAAGACACAAATAATTATAAATAAACACGCGCCCGAGCCAATGTTTTCGTGAAACCCAGCTGCATACTTCCTTAAATAAATTCTTTACCCTATGCAAACGAGTCACTGTATAAAACTCAACATTTGCTGTAGTGGTGGTAAAAAAAGATTCTTTTTAAGTCACTCACTTAAATGAATCGAGTCAGTGATTCCTTTTGAGTCAGTGAACATGTCCCTGTATAAAAAGACTTACGATACCAGTGCAACAAAAATTTATTTTAACGTGCCCCCCCCACACACACACACACACACACACACACACACACACACACACACACACACACACACACACACACACATATATACATGTCAGTTATGTTAACCAAAAATTAAATATGTTAAATGTAAAAGTATCCAAATGGAATACAAAATAAATAAGGAATAAAACAAACAAACTGAACAAAAATGCTAAATGTGCAAAAAGTATAACTATATACATAAAGTGATAAATAAATAAATTGGCATTTAAGAATGTCAGCTCACGCACTTTGGAGGCGCGAAGACTACTCCTCCGGTTTGTTATAATTTGCCCAGTCTTAGAAAACACAGTTCAGAGGGCTCAGAGGTGGCTACAATACAAAGTCTACTTTTCATCACATGGAAAATTTTTCACGATCTCTAAATTCTCCACCACTTAAGGGGGCAGTGACGAGGGATTCTTCTCTGTAAAAACCCCCTTTATTTCCACATTGCTTTACATGAGGGTTCGTTTTTTTTGGGGCAGGCTTTGACCCCCTCCTAAAATGCCCCCTGAGGTCGTCATTACCGTGGAATTATACCCCTTTGGCCAGTGTGGTTTGTATTTTTTCTTGCAGAGAACTTTCCCACGGATCCTTGCATTCCGTTATTAAAATCATATTTTTAACCTTGGGTCCAAAAGAGTTGCTCTCAAGCCCATATCCTTTCAATCATTGGAAGTGCTTATCCAGTTGCTCCCAAAAGTATGCATTACATTGTATGCAAGGCTCCTCTTTTGTGCAATGGTTTTGAAGACCTCGTGCCATTAAAATTCCCTTTAGCTTTATAAAGTGGGGAAAAATTAATAAAGTTGGAAGTTTTGCATTTTGTTTATTTACTCTTCAGAAATAGCGGATTATCACACAGAATATCCCAGTTGCAAAGAATTTATGTAAATTACGTTTTTTTTTTACAACCTTAGGTATCTAATCATTGCAAAGGAGGAAGACCTACTGGTTCCCACAGTTTCCACTTTTAACTTTTCAACTTTCAAGTGGCAGTTTGAGCATCTTTTAAAATAAAACTCCGCTGTAAAATGTTGCATTTCAAATTAACTCTTTTTTAGCCGCGAGGGAAATTATTTTATTGGGTTTTGAGGGGCCACTGCTTTTTATATTCATAATCTTCTTTGCTTTTTTATCACATTAAATTGTTTCTGATAAAGGTTCAGAAGTGTCAAAAAATTGACCGACCACTTAGAACCCAAAAGCCAACTTTTGTTGAACGGGACACAAACGCTCTTGGTTGTTTTTTGAAGAGAACGTGCAAAACGCTTGTGTTTTCTGCCAAAAAAAACAAGTTTGAGTGTAATCTGAATTCATGAACATAATGGCATGTCACAGACATGTAGCTGGTGGTTGTGTTTGATGTCCAGCAATCAGTTGTTAGACAAGCAGCAGAAACGTTCTTAATCTTTTCTTTCAAATCTTCTCTGACGTTGGCATACAGGTTTGGCAGCATCCTTTTTGATATAGTACCTCTGCTGGGTAGTACATATGTTGGGTCCAGTGCTTCAGTGTAAGCTCTGAAGCCACTGTCTGATGATATTATTATTATTGTTGTTGATGTTGCTACTGCTTTTAATAATAATCATTCATAATTTATCATGCATCATAGCCTAATATTATTATTTCACATTAACAATATGTTAGAACAAAATGATAAATCAGTTCTTTCAGAGGTTGTCAAACAGTAGACCCCGGCACCCAGCAGCTGAAGATCCGCAAAAGACAGGCCTGGTGTTAAGAACGAGGACGGAGGCAGCGGTTCTCGTTGTGGTGTTTATTTAGAAAGGAAGGAGGGGAGAGCGTGCAGACAAAACGAAGACTTGTAGCGTGGTCGTGGCGTGAACGGGGAAACCGGAGCGTGCCGTGGAGCTGCGTGAGGACAGACAGGTAGAGATCTCTATGAACAAAAGAATGCAAGTTAGCGAGACAGTCCAGAGCATCAACACTACGTGAGGTCTGTGTTAACGATAACGGACGAGTGAGGAGTGTGTCGTGGTGTTATTTATAGGGGAGGTGATTATGGTGTTCAGGTGCGTCTCGTTAAAACTCGGGTGAGGGAGTGCGCTGTGACTGAGTGTGAGCAGAGCCTGGCGTGTCTGTAACATTACCCCCCCTCCATGGTCCGCTCCCGAGGACCTTGGGCCCCGACGCCGCGGCGGTCGGCCTCTGCCCCGGGGCGCTGGTCGGCTGGGGTGGCTGGTGTGGAAGTCCTCGAGGAGGCTCGGATCAAGGATGTCATTTCAGGGAACCCAGGACCGTTCCTCGGGACCGTAGCCTTCCCAGTCGACCAGGTACTCCAGGCGGCCGCCACGGCGCCGGGAGTCCAATATCTCCTTCACCAGATACGCCGTTCCGTCGTCCACGAGCAGTGGAAGGGGGGGCTCCTCCGCTACGCCAGGCCCTGTGGAAAGAAGAACAGAAGGGTGGTGAGGTTTTAGTAGTGACACGTGGAACACTGGATGTATCCTGTACTCTGGAGGAAGCTGGAGGCGGTAGGTGACTGGGTTGATCTGGCGGACTATGGTAAAAGGGCCAATGAACCGGGGACTCAGCTTCTTACAGGGGAGGCGCAGCTTGATGTCACGAGTCGACAGCCAGACCTTTTGTCCAGGTTGGTAGGCCGGGGCTTGGGACCGTCGAAGGTCTGCGGTCGACCTGCGTCTACGTAAGGCCCGTTGGAGCTGTCGATGTGCCTCGCCCCAGACTCTCTCGCTCTCCCGGAACCAGTAATCCACTGCTGGGACGTCCGATGGTTCTCCGTCCCAGGGGAACAGTGGGGGTTGGTAACCGAGCACGCACTGAAATGGGGTGAGACCTGTGGTGGACTGCCGCAGCGAGTTCTGGGCGTACTCGGCCCAACCCAAAAACTGGCTCCAGGATTCCTGATGGCTATGGCAGAAGGTGCGCAGGAAGCGGCCTATCTCTTGAATCTTCCGTTCAGTCTGACCGTTGGTTTGGGGGTGGTAACCCGAGGAAAGGCTGATGGTCACACCTAGGCGTTTGAAAAAGGCTCTCCAGACTCTGGAAGTGAACTGCAGTCCCCGGTCCGAGACAATGTCCTCGGGGAGCCCATAATACCTGAAGACGTGGTTGAAGAGGTATTCGGCCGTCTCCAGGGCTGTAGGTGGTCCCGGCAGGGGCATTAGCCGGCACGCCTTGGAAAATCTGTCTACGATGACGAGGACACACGTACACCCCTCAGAGGCTGGAAGATCGACAATGAAGTCAATCCCTAGGTGTGACCACGGGCGATTCGGAACGGGAAGGGGCAGCAGCTTCCCGGCGGGAAGATGACGTGGACTCTTAGACATGGCGCACTCCCTGCATCCCTGAACGTATCTCTTGACATCCACTGCCATGCGGGGCCACCAGAAACGTTGTTGGAGGAGCGAGAGGGTCCCCTTGATCCCCGGATGGCCAGTACCCAGGGAGACATGCGTGGCGTGTATGAGGGAGGTGCGGTGCGACCGTGGAATGAACTGCAGCCCCGGCGGGCAACCTGGTGGAGCACCTGACTCTGGAAGCGTGCCCTCCGACCACGAGATGGGGCTCGCGAAGATCTTCTCGGGGAGAACGGGTTCTGGATCTTCGCTGGCAATGTCTGGTCCATAAATTCGGGACAGGGCATCGGCCTTAACATTTTTCAACCCGGGGCGGTATGATATGGTAAACTTGAACCTCGTGAAGAAGAGGGCCCAGCGGGCCTGGCGGGGGTTCAGCCTCTTCGCGGCCCAGAGATACTCGAGATTCTTGTGGTCGGTAAGGACGGTGAAGGGGTGCTTTGCTCCCTCGAGCCAGTGCCTCCATTCCTCCAGGGCGAGCTTAACGGCCAGTAGTTCCCGATTCCCAATATCATAATTTACTTTGGCTGGGTTCAGCTTCCGCGAAAAGAAGGCACATGGATGGAGCTTCCGTGGGTTCCCCTGCTGCGCCCACTCCGGTGGTTGAGGCGTCAACCTCCACTATGAAGGGAAGCTCCGGATCAGGGTGAACTAAGAGGGGAGCAGTGGTGAAGGCCTGCTTGAGCGTTTGGAAGGCGTGTGTGGCGGCCGGGGTCCAGACAAGGGTCTTGGGCTTATTGCGTAGGAGGTTAGTGAGTGGGCTGGTGACTGAACTGTATCCCCGGATGAATCTGCGATAGAAGTTTGCAAACCCTAAAAAACGTTGAAGTTCCTTCACGGTCGTGGGGGTGGGCCAGTCCCGGACGGCGGTCACCTTCTTTTCATCCATGCGAACGCCACTGCGGTCAATGACATATCCGAGAAACTGTACTGTGGGTTGGTGAAACAGGCATTTCTCTGCCTTAAGGAAAAGGTTATGGTCTCGGAGCCGGTGAAGGACCTCCGCAACGTGGTGCTGATGGTCCGCCATGCTCCGGGAGTAGATGAGTATGTCGTCAATATATACCACCACAAACTTGTGCAGGAAGTCCCGGAGCACCTCGTGCATGAAGTCCTGGAACACGGAAGGGGCATTGGCGAGTCCATAAGGCATGACCCGGTACTCATAATGGCCGGTAGGGGTGACGAATGCGGTCTTCCACTCATCCCCCTTCCATATCCGGATCAAGTTGTAGGCGCTGCGGAGGTCAAGATTCGTGAACACAGTGGCGCCGCGGAGACGCTCTAGCGCTGCGGGGACGAGAGGCAGGGGATACCGGAATTTCACCGTGATCTTGTTCAGCGCGCGGTAGTCAATGCAGGGTCGGAGACCGCCATCTTTCTTGGCCACAAAGAAGAAACTGGATGCAGCAGGGGACGTGGACGGACAAATGTAGCCCTGGGCTAAGGCTTCCTTTATGTACTCTTCCATGGCCTTCTCCTCCGGGAGCGTGAGTGAGTAGATCCTCCCCTTGGGTACTGGCTCGCCTGGAATGAGATTGATGGCGCAATCCCATGGCCGGTGTGGGGGCAGCTTGGAGGCTTTCTTGGGACAGAAGACATCCCAGAAGTGAGAGTAGCACGCCGGGATGTTGACAGAGCGGGCCTCGAGGGGGCTCTCCACCGAGGTGGCATGGACCTGAAAGGCGTGCGGTCGTGAAGGTCTTGGGTTTGGTCGCTCGGGAAAGCAGCCCTCGAAGCACTTGTGCCCCCACCTCAGGATCTCTCCTGTCCTCCAAGAAATGATGGGATCATGCTGCTCCAGCCAGGGACGGCCCAGAACCACCTCCGCCGTCGAGTCCTCCAGCACCATCAGAACTATCTCCTCCGTGTGCATCACCCCGATGTGGAGCCGGAGGGGCCCCGCCTGACGACGCACCTGCCTCAGGAGCTTCCCAGTTACCGCGTGGACCTGGTATATCTTTGGCGTGGCTGCAGTCGGGAGCTGGAGCTGGCGGCAGAGGGCCCCGGAGATAAAGTTCCCGGCCGACCCAGAGTCGATGAGCGCGGTCGCTGAAACACAAAACTCATGGGTAGTAAGACTGACCAAAACTGAGAGAGGTTTACTGATGTTCTGTGTCGGAAAGAGTGAACTCACCAGTGCTCGTGCGGGGCGAAGGGGGCACTTCGCCACGAAATGCCCCGAGCCCCCGCAGTAGAAACAGCAACTCTGGGCCAGCCGCCTCTGCCGCTCCCACTGTCGGTCAGCCGATGACACCTCCGAGAGCTCTAACTGCATGGCGTCGTCAGCGGGCTCTGGGTGACTAACAGGTCCCGGCTGGGCGGGAGCAGTGCTAGCTGCCGGCTGACTCTGGTGCTCCTCGAAGCACAGCTGCATCCGAGTCGCGAAACGAACGGAGAGCTGGATAAATTTTTCCAGCCCCATCGAATCCTCATGCGCAGCGAGGTGCAGGCGAACCTGTGGGTCCAGACCCTGACGATAGGTGGTGATCAGTGCCTGTTCATTCCAGCCGCTGGCTGCGGCGAGGGTGCGGAACTGTAGTGCATATTCAGTGACGGACAGATTACCTTGTTTAATACGACACAATCTCTCGCCTACCGATGAGTCCCCCTCTGGTCTCCCGAACACCTCCCTGAAATGCCTGGTGAAGGCGGATAGCGAAGACATCATGGGATTGCTCTAGGACCAGAGAGGCTCGGCCCAGCGAAGCGCCTTCCCGTCGAGACGAGAGATGATGAAGGCAATCTTCGCCCGATCGTCAGGGTACAGGTGCGACTGCATCTCCAGAGTCAGCGAGCACTGCAGCAGAAACCCGTTGCAATCCTCCGCCGCGCCGGAGTATGGTGCTGGGACGGCCATGGGGCTCGCATACACAGGCGGCGAAGAAACGGCCGCGGCGGCGGCGGAAACGCTTGCCGGAGTCGCGGAGCCGGCTGCGCTAGCGAGAGCGCGGCGCAGCGCTTCGGCCAGCTCTTCCACCGGATCCCGTGAGCTCATCCTCCTTGCCCAGGCGGTGTTGGTCTGTTATTCTGTTAAGAACGAGGACGGAGGCAGCGGTTCTCGTTGAGGTTTTTATTTAGAAAGGAAGGAGGGGAGAGCGTGCAGACAAAACGAAGACTTGTAGCGTGGTCGTGGCGTGAACGGGGAA
Source organism: Hemibagrus guttatus (assembly GCA_033459395.1). Lineage (NCBI taxonomy): Eukaryota > Metazoa > Chordata > Actinopteri > Siluriformes > Bagridae > Hemibagrus > Hemibagrus guttatus. The sequence goes on along the minus strand of JAUCMX010000042.1, from coordinate 21,087 downwards.
ACCGGAGCGTGCCGTGGAGCTGCGTGAGGACAGACAGGTAGAGATCTCTATGAACAAAAGAATGCAAGTTAGCGAGACAGTTCAGAGCATCAACAGTACGTGAGGTCTGTGTTAACGATAACGGATGAGTGAGGAGTGTGTCGTGGTGTTATTTATAGGGGAGGTGATTATGGTGTTCAGGTGCGTCTCGTTAAAACTCGGGTGAGGGAGTGCGCTGTGATTGAGTGTGAGCAGAGCCTGGCGTGTCTGTAACACCTGGAGAGATATCCCAATAAAGAGACTAGAGTCTCAGTTTCCCTAAGATAGCTCCGGTTTATTATGAGAAGGACAGAAGTATTTATACTGTGATACACACACACACACACACATGTGGGAGGGTCATTCTTGCAGAACAAGCACACATTTCACAAGGGAGGTATGCACACAGGGCATGTTCATAAGTATTCGTTATAGTAAATGATGAGTATAATGACAGTTCTTTATAGAAAATGCTTCAGAGGATAATTATAAGGTGATTAATCATGATAACACAGTTGCCAGGTGTATTCACAAAGGTATAAGTAAGGTTATTTTGAAAGTTAAGTCACACAGTGAGTACATAATACATGAGACATAGCTTACCAAAGGAAAGATACAAAAGAGAGGATTTCATTCTAACACAATATTTCACATTATTAATTCACATTAGCCTGAAATTGTCTTTTGCCCTATCACAAGTTCTCAAGTGCTAATCTGAAGTGCCTTAAATTAATTCCTAAAGTCTGTTTTGCATTGTGGAGAGTGAAGGATTCATACACAAGTGGCAGAGGAAGAGGGATTCACTCAATGGAGCAGAGTGTGTTAGTACTTGATGTCCTTCACTCAATGAGCTTTGCCTGTACTGTAACCCTCACATGTGCATGAAATACACTGGCCACAAACTGATCTAATTTTTGTGTACTTGTTAATTATGAGAATATTTGACTTCAAATATTCAAATGTTCAAATATTCCCACCAACCCTAACAAAACTGCAACAACAGGTCAAACCTAACTTTTATTGAAAAAACATCAGTATTATAACCATTTTTTCCCCACTTTTCTGTGAATATTGAAATGATTAATAAATGTAAAAGCTCTGAATCTGCCAGGGATGTTGCAGCATAATAAGCTATACACTTTAAATGGTTTCACCACAAAACCATCTACCCACATATTGGCCTATACAACTGCTTGTTTATGACATATTTGATTTCAGTGAATTCAGTATGTATCTGAAAACTGTACAGTATAGACTCATAAACTGAGACTGAGATTAATTAAATTAAATTATTAAATTAAATTATATAAATAAATTATTACTGGATGGAATATTACTTTACAATATTACTGGATAAATCATCACATAGTGTACAAAGTGCTGAGTATGCTAAAGAAACTCAAGTCTGACTCATGATCAGTAGGTCTACTTCACGCTGACCGTGGACTACTAAATGTAACAGTCTTAGTTGACGAATCAGTCGATGAGCCGGATCCGCGAATCACTCCATGCGCACGGTAGCAGGCATAGGACAAATAAGAATCGAGTTAATTTAGACCTCGGACTCATGAATCATGAGTCGATATACAGAATCGGATCATTTAACTCGGGTGAGTCAGTCAGGGCCAGTACTAGCTCTTACATGGAAACAGTACATGTCGGTGACAGTGGTACTGATAACCTATGCTGCTCAAAATAAATCACAGCACAGGTTATTTTCTGTACAACATTTTGAAGGCCACAGCTAAAGTAAACATCTTAATAAACATTTAAAAAGACAATTATTTTTCTCTATTTTTCCATAGGTTTTTGTTCTCTCATGTCTTTGCTTAAGTTTCTTGCATGCCCATATGTCTCAGGCTGTTAATGTTCAACAACAAAATCTCAAAATACTGTTAAAAATTTTGACACACCTATATTTAGTTGTCTACAAGAACTTGAAGAAACATATAAGAAAATAGACATTAGGCCATTTTAAAACATTTTCTCCACTTCTGCACAGGACAGAAGAGAACTTGTCTGCTTTTAAACCAGGACATTCCTTTAAATCTCTCTCTCTCTCTCTCTCTCTCTCTCTCTCTCTCTCTCTCTCTCTCTCTCTCTCTCGCTCTCTTCTCAATGCTACTAATTCATTTATTTATCTTCAGGTCAGGATTAGGGTGGTGGTAGTGGTGGAGTCTTGTTAGAGACCCAGGAGAATCTATGTACCACAGATCAGATGCTAGTTACAGGGGAAATGAAAATATTCAAATCAAATAATATTGTTTGTAAATAAATAAAAGTGTTTGTGAGTGAGTGTGAATGTGTGTGCGTGGGGCACTTACAGATATCATAATTTGCATTATCTCACCTACAGTGTTAAAGCACAGTATATCACTTGCACTAAAAGCTTATTGTTTATATAATATAAATTGCTTTTACAATCTCTGACCTTCATTGATTGGAGCTATTCTTTTACAAAAGTGCATGACAGATAAAGCAGCACACACACACACACACACACACACACGCATTTTTTCTGTATGTAAATTGGACTGAATAAATAATACACTTCCTCCAAATGACAGTGAAGTCCAAAACAATCAGCTGTTTCCAAATGTTATTGCATGTATTTCCTGCTTGTTTTGCTTATTTACATGAATCCGTAGACGGGTAAATTGCAATAAAAGTGTAATATAGAAACACCAGACAGAACTCTAGCCCAAGTTAGCGTAACATGGAACTACAATCACTGAGAACAGAGCACTGAAACACTTATGTGACTTGATTACCTGGCGATTTGGTTTTGGGATAGGTTTTTCTTCTGCTCAGTATCATGCCTGTCTACACTTGTCGGTGGATCACCTGCTCTCTGACTGGTATTGAGTGACAGTGCAGTATCCCCAAAATTCTCCTTTGTCTACAACAGCCATAAAAGGACACATTTTTCACATCTTCTTGTTGTCTTTTGTTCCCAGTTCCAGTTCATGGACTGTAAATTCAGCTCACATACACACAGCAGGTCTTCCCTCTTGCCAGTTACAGAATTTTAAGCAGAAAACATCAACTCAGAACAGATGGTACTCCAAAGCAGCCATAACAACTTGGAGATGTTGGAGTCACAATATCTGCATAGACCTAGATAGAGCCCTCTAGCAGTGCTTCCAAAACGTTCGCCTGATTTTACAACTCCACTTACATGTATGAGGCATATTTATCTTTATTCTTATGGTGAAAGCATAAATCTGACACTTGTTTCACCATTTTTAAAAAGTTACTTTCTGTGATATTCATTTGAAATCACTCAGTTCTAGTGAAATATGTAAAATAAGAAAAGTTTCTTTAGTAAACCTAGGGCACATGTAGAACCAACAGAGCAACCCATCTAATGACAACCTGGGCCCCAGTCATAGTTCATTAAATACTATTTTAAACCTATGTGAATATGTATTCGTTCAGTGTTTGTGGATTAGCTATCATAAAGATCATCATAAAAGTTATAATGCAAGTTGGAAAAAATGATACATTTTGGTTAAATAAGTACTCACTATAATACTTGTTATAATACTTATTATAATATTATATGTTATAATAAAATGTTGTCATTTAGGCATCTTTAATATGCTGCAGACAAAAGATTTAGTCTCTGATACACAATATGTAAACAAGCCCATCATGGGTCTACATGGGACCAACATGTTTTCTGTGCAGCCAAACTGGGCCCAGTAACAGCACATATTCAACCCACATAGGGTCTGACCAAGAAGGAAAAACTACTACAACAATATTACTAATAATAACTACTAGAAAAATACTACTAGTACTACTATAATAATAATAATAATAATAATAATAATAATAATAATAATAATAATAATAATAATATGATTTCAGTTTGTATGAGTTCTAGGATAATGAGTCATTTGGTCATTTTTCTGAAACACAAAAAAAACTCATGACTCACCTTAGAAATCTCATCTTAGAAATTAATCTCAGCTTAGAAATTACAGCAGCCCATGCCACCAGTTGTACCAGTTTAAGTTTAAAGTCAGAATAAAAATAATTTCCAAAAAGTTAAAGTTAAGTTAAGTATAAAACTCATAGGTACAGCTTTATCTCTGACTACAAAGTGCTGACAAAGAAGATAACTTCAATCATAGTTAAATAAATGTATCTCCACTAATTCAATGATTTTTAAATGTTTTTAACAGCAAATATTTTGAATCAGTTTATTATCAGGCCATAGATTACATATGGAATCTCTGAATCCCTATTAATTAGAATAAGTGCTTTAATACAAACTGCATTAGTAGCTAGATGACTTTGTTAACTTTGTCTAATATTATATAGTTATTTTCTTATTATTTAAACTAAAATTGGATTTCCAGAAATTATGGCCTCTGCCTCAAGATGAATAATTTTATATACAATGCTGTACTCTTGACATAAAACAGCTACGTTACATACAATATGTTTTGTAAAACATATTAGATTTTATAGATTCACCACACACAGAAGCAGGACAATATGTCATTTTGTTGTTACTTTCTTGTTTATTTATCATTGTTACATGATCAGTACACATATATTGATGGCTTAGTCCTATTCTCTCTACAGATATCTTTTTGAGTTCTGAAAGGAAGAACAATCTCCAAACACAAGAACTTATTTATTGTTCTATACAAAATGAATACTACTACTACTACTACTACTACTACTACTAATAATAATAATAATAGGTTAGCACGTTTTCCTCACAACTCCAGTGGTCTGGGTTCGAGTCTCGCTCCCGCTCACTGTGTATGTGGAGTTTGCATGTTCTCCCCGTGCTTGATGGGTTTCCTCTGGGTGCTCTGGTTTCCTGCCACAGTCCAACGACATGCTTCTAGGCTGATTGGAGTCTCTAAATTGCCCATAGTGTGTGAATGACTGTGTGTTTGCCCTGTGATGGGTTGGCACTATGTCCAGAGTGTATCCTGCCTTGATGGCCGATGATGCCTGAGATAGGCACAGGCTCCCCGTGACCCACGAATAGATCGGATAAGTGGTACAGACAATGTAATGTAATAATAATCTTCTTCTTCTTCTTTCGGCTTTTCCCTTCAGGGGTCACCACAGCGAATTATGTCTCTCCACCTATCCCTATCTTCCTCTTTGCCCCCTGCCTGGCAGCTCCATGTGCAGCTCCAACATTCTCCTACCAATATACTCACTCTCCCTCCTCTGACCATGTTCAAACCTTAATCTGGCCTCCCTAACTTTATCCCCCAAACATACAACATGAGCTGTCCCTCTGATGTACTGCTTCCTAATCCGGTCCAACCTTGTCACTCCCAAAGAGAACCTCAACATCTTCAGCTCTGCTACCTCTAGCTCTGACTCCTGTCTCTTACTCAGTGACACTGACTCTAAACCATACAGCATGGCCAGTCTCACCACTGTCTTGAACACCTTCCCCTTGATTCTCGCTGATATTTTCCTATCACACAGAACTCCCAACACCTTTCTCCACCCATTCCAACCTGCCTGCACTCGCTTCCTTATCTCTTTCCCACACTCTCCATTACTCTGGACTGTTGACCCCAAGTACTTAAACCCCTGTACCTTCTTCACCTCTTCACCCTGTAATCTTACTGTTCCACTTCCTTCCCTTTCATTCACACACATGTACTCAGTCTTACTATGACTGACTTTCATTCCCCTTCTCTCCAGCGCAAACCTCCGCCTTTCCAGGTTTTGCTCCACCTGCTCCCTGCTCTCACTACAGATCACAATGTCATCTGCAAACATCATTGTCCAAGGAGACTCCTGTCTGACCTCCTCTGACAACTGGTCCTTCACCATAGCAAACAGGAAGGGACTCAGAGCCGATCCCTGATGCAGTCCCACCTCCATTTTGAACTCCTCTGTCTGACCAACAGCACACCTCACCACTGTCCTGCTCCTCTCATACATGTCCTGCACCACTCTGACATACTTATCTGCTACTCCTGACTTCCTCATACAGTATCACAGCTCTTCTCTTGGCACCCTGTCATATGCTTTCTCCAAGTCTATAAACACACAGTGCAACTCCCTCTGACCACCCCTATACTTCTCCATCAAAATTCTCAGAGCAAAAATTGCATCAGTTGTGCTCTTTCTGGGCATGAAGCCATACTGCTGCTCACAAATTTCCACTACCTTCCTTAACTTAGCTTCCACTACTCTTTCCCATAGCTTCATCGTATGGCTCATCAACTTTATCCCACTATAGTTACTGCAACTCTGCACGTCACCCTTATTCTTAAAGATCGGCACTAACACACTTCTTCTCCATTCCTCAGACATCCTCTCACTCTCAAAAACCCTGTTAAACAAACTAGTTAAAAATTCCACTGCTGCCTCTCCCCGACACTTCCAGACCTCGACCAGGATGTCATCAGGACCAAATGCCTTTCCACTTTTCATCCTCTTCAAAGCCTTCCTGAATTCATCCTTTCTAATCTTATCTACTTTCTATTCCACAGAGTTCACCCCATTTAGTCTTTTTTCCCTTTCATTTTCCTCATTCATCAGCTCTTCAAAGTACTCCTTCCATCTCCTCTGTACACTCTCCTCACTTGTGAGCACCCTTCCATCTCTATCCTTCTGCCTAGCTAACCTGTATAAGTCCTTCTCTCCTTCTCTAGTGTCTAACCTAGTATACAACTCGTCATATGCCTTATGCTTGGCCTTAGACACCTCACTCTTCACTCTGCGCTGTAACTCCTTGTATTCCTTTCTATTCTGTCCAGTCCTGTCCATGTCCCACTTCTTCTTGGCTAACCTCTTCTGGATACGATCCTGAATTTCCTCATTCCACCAGCAAGTCTCCTTATCTTCTTTCCTCCTTCCAGATCACACACCCAGCACCTTTCTTCCTGTCTCCCTGATCACTTTTGCTGTAGTTTCCCAGTCATCTGGCAGCACTACCTTATAGTCGCCTGAGTCACCTCAGGCTTGCTCACTAGGGAACATTTCATCTAACATCTAGGACTGCTTGTTTGATTGTATGTTTGTTGTTTCTTATGTTCTGTAATGCTGTGTTCCACTTGCCAACATGTCCATTAAAATCTGCTCCTATCACCACTCTCTCACCCATGGGAATACTCTCTATCACCTCATCTAATTCACTCCAGAATCCCTCTTTCTCCTCTAACTCACAAACTACCATTCAGCATCACCCCTTTAGTCTCTAACTTCAGACTCATCAGCCTGTCTGACATTCTCTTCACCTCCAGGACATTTCTCACGAACTCCTCTTTCAGGACCACACCTACCCCATTTCTCTTACTATCCACACCATGATAAAACAGCTTGAATCCTGCTCCTATACTATGAGCCTTGCTACCCTTCCACCAACAACATTCAGCAGGACTCCTATTCTCAGTCCTACACTCTTACCTTTCCTCTTCTCCTTCTGCCTACGCACTCTCCTCCATCCCGGTCCTCGACCGATCTGGTATGAAATTCGGCAATGTTTTACGCTGGATGCCCTTCCTGACACAACCCTCTCTATTTATCCGGGCTTGGGACCGGCACAGAAATCACTGAACTGTGACCCTCATGGCTAGATTTAATATTATTGTTATAATAATAATAATAATAATAATAATAATAATAATAATAATAATCTTCTTCTTCTTCTTCTTCTTTCGGCTTTTCCCTTCAGGGGTCGCCACAGCAATCATCTCTCTCCACCTATCCCTATCTTCTGCATCCTCAACCCTTACACCCACTAGCTTCATATCCTCATTTATTACATCCATATACCTCCTCTTTGGCCTTCCTCTTTGCCTCCTGCCTGGCAGCCCCATGTCCAACATTCTCCTACCAATATACTCACTGTCCCTCCTCTGAACATGTCCAAACCATCTTAATCTGGCCTCCCTAACTTTGTCCCCCAAACGTCCAACATGAGCTGTCCCTCTGATGTACTCATTCCTAATCCTGTCCAATCTTGTCACTCCCAAAGAGAACCTCAACATCTTCAGCTCTGCTACCTCGAGCTCTGACTCCTGTCTCTTCCTCAGTGACACTGTCTCTAAACCATACAGCATGGCCGGTCTCACCACTGTCCTGTACACCTTCCCCTTGATTCTCGCTGATATTTTCTGATCACACAGAACTCCCGACACCTTTCTCCACCCATTCCAACCTGCCTGCACTCGCTTCTTTACCTCTTTCCCACACTCTCCATTACTCTGGACTGTTGACCCCAAGTACTTAAACTCCTGTACCTTCTTCACCTCTTCACCCTGTAACCTTACTGTTCCACTTCCCTCTCTTTCATTCACACACATGTACTCAGTCTTACTACGACTGACCTTCATTCCTCTTCTCTCCAGCGCAAACCTCCACCTCTCCAGGTTTTCCTCCACCTGCTCCCTGCTCTCACTACAGATCACAATGTCATCTGCAAACATCATTGTCCAAGGAGACTCCTGTCTGACCTCCTCTGACAACTGGTCCATCACCATAGCAAACAGGAAGGGGCTCAGAGCCGATCCCTGATGCAGTCCCACCTCCACATTGAACTCCTCTGTCTGACCTACAGCACACCTCACCACTGTCCTGCTCCTCTCATACATGTCCTGCACCACTCTGACATACTTCTCCGCCACTCCTGACTTCCTCATACAGTACCACAGCTCTTCTCTTGGCACCCTGTCATATGCTTTCTCCAAGTCTACAAACACACAGTGCAACTCCTTCTGACCATCCCTATACTTCTCCATCAAAATCCTCAGAGCAAAAATTGCATCCGTTGTGCTCTTTCTGGGCATGAAGCCATACTGCTGCTCACAAATTTCCACTACCTTCCTTAACCTAGCTTCCACTACTCTTTCCCATACCTTCATTGTATGGCTCATCAACTTTATCCCCCTATAGTTACTGCAAGTCTGCACGTCACCCTTATTCTTAAAGATCGGCACTAACACACTTCTTCTCCATTCCTCAGGCATCCTCTCACTCTCTAAAACCCTGTTGAACAAATTAGCTAAAAATTCCACTGCTGCCTCTCCCAGACACTTCCAGACCTCCACCGGAATGTCATCAGGACCAACTGCCTTCCCACTTTTCATCCTCTTCAAAGCCTTCCTGACTTCATCCTTTCTAATCTTATCTACTTTCTGTTCCACAGAGTTCACCCCTTCTACTCTTTTTTCCCTCTCATTTTCCTCATTCATCAGCTCCTCAAAGTATTCCTTCCATCTCCTCTGTACACTCTCCTCACTTGTGAGCACCCTTCCATCTCTATCCTTAATAACTCTAACTTGCTGCACATCCTTCCCATCTCGATCCCTCTGCCTAGCTAACCTGTACAAGTCCTTCTCTCCTTCTCTAGTGTCTAACCTAGTGTACAACTCTTCATATGCCTTCTGCTTGGCCTTAGACACCTCCCTCTTCACTCTGCGCTGTAACTCCTTGTATTCCTGTCTATTCTCTTCAGTCCTGTCCATGTCCCACTTCTTCTTGGCTAACCTCTTCCTCTGGATACTATCCTGAACTTCCTCATTCCACCACCAAGTCTCCTTATCTTCTTTCCTCCTTCCAGATCACACACCCAGCACCTTTCTCCCTGTCTCCCTGATCACTTCTGCTGTAGTTTCCCAGTCATCTGGCAGCACTACCTGACCACCCAGAGCCTGCCTCAACTTCTGTCTAAATTCCTCACAACATTCCTCCTTTTTCAGCTTCCACCACTTGGTTTTCTTCTCTGTCTTTGACCTCTTCGTCTTACAGACCATCAAAGTCATCCTACACACCACCATCCTATGCTGTCTGGCTACACTCTCTCCCACTACCACTTTACAGTCACTAATCTCTTTCAGATTGCCTCTTCTACATAGAATGTAGTCTACCTGTGTTCTCCTACCTCCACTCTTGTAAGTCACTCTATGCTCCTCCCTCTTCTGAAAATAAGTGTTAACCACACCCATGTCCATCCTCTTAGCAAAGTCCACTACCATCTGTCCTTCAAGGTTCCTTTCCTTAACTCCAAACTTGCCCATCACCTCCTCATCACCTGTGTTCCCCTCGCCAACATGTCCATTAAAATCCGCTCCTATCACCACTCTCTCACCCGTGGGAATACTCTCCATCACCTCATCTAATTCACTCCAGAATCTCTCTTTCTCCTCTAACTCACAACCTACCTGTGGGGCATAACCACTAACAACATTCAACATCACCCCTTCAAACTCTAACTTCAGACTCATCACCCTGTCTGACACTCTCTTCACCTCCAGGACATTCCTCACAAACTCCTCCTTCAGGACCACACCTACCCCATTTCTCTTACTATCCACACCATAATAAAACAGCTTGAATCCTGCTCCTATACTACGAGCCTTGCTACCCTTCCACCTGGTCTCCTGTACACACAGTATATCCACCTTCCTTCTCTCCATCACATCAGCCAGCTCTCTACCTTTCCCTGTCATAGTACCAACATTTAGAGTTCCTATTCTCAGTCCTACACTCTTACCTTTCCTCTTCTCTCTCTGTCTGTGCACTCTCCTCCCTCCTCTACTTCTTCGACCAACAGTAGCCCAATTTCCACCGGTGCCCTGTAGGTCAACGGCGCCGATGGCGGTCGTTGTTAACCCGGGCCTCGACCGATCCGGTATGAAATTCGTACTGACGATTCGCATGGTTAAATTTGGCAATGTTTTACGCCGGATGCCCTTCCTGACGCAACCCTCTCTATTTATCCGGGCTTGGGACCGGCACAGAAGTCACTGGACTGTGACCCCCATGGCTAGATTAATAATAATAATAATAATAATAATAATAATAATAATAATTATTATTATTATTATTATTATTATTATTATTATTATTATTATTATAATAATAATAATAATAATAATAATAAGAAGAAGAAGAAGAAGAAGAAGAAGAAGAAGAAGAAGAAGAAGAAGAAGTAGAAGTAGAAGTAGTGGGGGGCAAGGTGGCTTAGTGGTTAGCACGTTTGCCTCACACCTCCAGGGTTGGGGGTTTGATTCCCGCCTCCGCTGTGTGTGTGGAGTTTGCATGTTCTCCCTGTGCCTCTGTCCATAGTGGGTTTCCTCCCCCAGTCCAAAAACATGCGTGATAGGTTGATTGGCATCTCTAAATTGTCCGTAGTGTGTGATTGCGTGAGTGAATGAGAGTGTGTGTGTTTGTGAGTGAATGAGAGTGTGAATGAACATTCATTCATTGTCTACCACTTATCCAAACTATTCTCGGGTCACGGGGAGCCTGTGCCTATCTCAGGCGTCATTGGGCATCAAGGCAGGATACACCCTGGACAGAGTGCCAACCCATCGCAGGATACACACACACTCTCATTCACGCACGCAATCATGCACTATGGACAATTTAGAGATGCCAATCAACCTACCATGCATGTCTTTGGATTGGGGGAGGAAACCGGAGTACCCGGAGAAAACCCCCAAGGCATGGGGAGAACATGCAAACTCCACACACACACGGCAGAGGCGGGAATCGAACCCCCAACCCTGGAGGTGTGAGGCAAACGTGCTAACCACTAAGTGCCCCCTCTTGCTGTTAACAGCTTTATTTAATTTATCATAGTTTATTTTATTATTTTAAAATTTTATCTGTGTATATGTTTGCACCTGACACCAAGACAAATTCCTAGTACTGTAAAGTGGTCTTCGCGAACCCATTGCTGTACCTGGCAATAAAAACTTTTCTGATTCTGATTCTGATATTGAGAGTCCGTTCATACAGGTGTGTGTGTGTGTGTGTGTGTGTGTGTGTGTGAGAGAGAGAGAGAGAGAGAGAGAGAGCTGGTAGTTCAGTTCTGGGTGTTAAGAAGCCTGATGGCTTGTGGAAAGGAACTGTTACATAGTCTGGCTGTGATTGCTCGAATGCTTCGGTACTTCTTTCCAAACGGCAGGAGAATGAAGAGTGTGTGTGAGGGGTGTTTGGGGTCATCCACAATGCTGTTTGCTCTGCAGATGCAGCGTGTGGTGTACATGTCCGTGATAGAGGGGAGAGAGACTCCAGTGATCTTCTCAGCTGTCCTCACTATCCGCTGCAGTGTCTTGTGATCCGAGACGGTGCAATTCCCAAACCAGGCAGTGATGCAGCTGCTCAGGACACTCTCGATGGTCCCTCTGTAGAACATGGTCAGGATGGGGGTAGGTAGATGGGCTTTCCTCAGCCTCCGCAGGAAGTAGAGGCAGTGCTGGGCTTTCTTGCTGATGGAGCTGGTGTTGAGTGACCAGGTGAAGTTCTCCACTAGATGTACACCAAGGAATTTGGTGCTCTTGACGATCTCCACAGGGGATCTGTCGATGAACAGCAGAGAATGGTCACTCTGTGCTCTCCTAAAGTCAACAACCATCTCTTTTGTCTTGTTAACGTTCAGAGACTGGTTGTTGGCTTTACACCAGGCTGTTAGACATTGCTTCTCCTCTCTGTACACTGACTCATCGTTCTTGCTGATGAGACCCACCACGGTCGTGTCATCGGCGAACTTGACGATGTGATTCGAACTGTGCATTGCTGCACAGTCGTGAGTCAACAAAGCGAACAGCAGTGGGCTGAGCACACAGCCCTGAGGGGCTCCAGTGCTCAGTGTTGTGGTGCTGGAGAAGCTGGTCCTGATTCTGACTGACTGAGGTCTCCCTTTCAGGAACTCCAGGATCCAGTTGCAGAGGGAGGTGTTCAGTCCCAGCAGGCTCAGTTTCTCAATCAGGTGCTGAGGGATGATTGTGTTGAATGCTGAACTAAAGTCTATGAGCAGCATTCGTACATATGTGTCCTTATTGTCCAAGTTTGTGAGGGACAGATGGAGGGTTGTGGTGTAGGCATTGTCCGTGGAGCGATTCGGATGATACGCAAACTGCAAGGGGTCTAGTGAAGGCGGTAGCTGGGTCTTAATGTGCCTCATGACAAGCCTCTTGAAGCACTTCATCATGATGGGTGTGATTGCAATGGGACGGTAGTCATTGAAGCATGAAACTGACAATGGTCGTTGTCTTGAGGCACGTAGGAACAATGGCACTGCTCAGGGAAATGTTGAAGATGTCAGACATTCCCTGAGCACCCTGCCAGGAATGTTGTCTGGTCCAGCAGACCACCGTGGGTTAACTCTATATAGACTTCTCTTCACGTCAGGCATGGAAAGACAGAGCACCTGGTCGTTGGGAGGAGGGATGCTCTTCCTCGCTGCTACGTTGTTCTGTGCCTCGAACCAAGCATAGAAGTCATTCAGCACATCTGGTAAGGAGGCGTCACTGTCACAGGCAGATGGTGTGGCCTTGTAGTTTGTGATCGCCTGTATGCCCTGCCACATGCGCCAGGAGTCTGCTGTCTTGAAAGTGGCCGTGGATTCTCTGAGCGTGCATGCGCTTTGCCTCTTTGATGGCTTGAAACAGTTTGGCCCTTGCTCTTCTTAAGGCCTCCTTATCCCCAGCTCTGAAGGTGGAGTTTCTCGACTTGAGGAGAGCACACACTTCTGCAGTCATCTACAGTTTCTGGTTGGAGCATGTGGTGATGGTCTTGGAGACTGTCATGTCATCGATGCACTTGCCGATGTAGCTGGTCACTGATGTCGTGTACTCCTCCAAGTTGATAGAGTCGCCGTTGGTTGCAGCCATATTCCAGTTAGTGCACTCAAAACAGAACATATGAACATATTCCAGTTAGTGCACTCAAAACAGTCCTGAAAAGCAGAGATGGCTCCCCCTGGCCAGGTTTTAACCTGTTTGAGAACTGGTTTAGAGCGTCTGACGAGCGGTCAGTATGCTGAAATCAACATAACAGAGATGTGGTCTGAGTAGCCGAGGTGGGGGCGGGGCTCCGTGCGATACGCACCGGGAATGTTTGTATAAACAAGATCCAGCGCGTTCGTGCCTCTCGTGGGAAAGTCCACATGCTGATGGAATTTAGGGAGAACAGACTTGAGATTTACATGATTGAAATCTCTGGCGATAATGAACAGTCCGTCGGTGTGAGCATTCTGCTGCTCGCTAATAGCTCCGTAAAGCTCACACAGAGCCTCTTTAGCATTAGCGCTGGGGGGGATGTACACTCCAAAAATGAAAGCAGTGATGAATTCCCATGGTAAATAAAATGGCCTGCAGTCACAAACTCCACTAGCGATGAACAGTAACTAGAGATGAGCACAGAGTTCTTGCACCATTCCATGTTGATGAAAACACACACACCGCCACCACGAGTCTTACCGCACAGAGCTGCATTTCTGTCGGCATGACGTGCAGTTAGCCCGTCTAGCTGAATGGCTGCGTCCGGAACTCTGTCGCTGAGCCACGTCTCCGTAAAAACAAAAACGCAGCAGTCTTTGTACTCACACCGTGTAGTTCACTGGAGTCGGATGTAGTCCAGTTTATTATCCAGGAAGCAGACGTTAGACAGAATGACGGACGGGAGAGCCGGCCGGCTATGGTTTGTTTTTAGCCTAGCACGAGCACCCACCCATTTTCCATGCTTCCGCTTCCTTGAGCACCGTTTGCAATGTCCTCTCTCCTGGCCACCGGCATCGGGTGACGCAGAGGACTGAAGGCCTGGTCTTCGCAGCAAGCCGAGGTGATCGAGTTTTTTGAGTACATCATCATGCAGGTTGGTAATTGCATGATTTCTGTACTGTATGAGAGTCTGGCGGTTGTAGGCATGAACATCACTGTCTACAATGTCCATGCACTTTGGTATTTGGGCTAAAACACAGAAATAGCACCATTTTGGATCCGGAGTGGCCGCTGCGTGGTACTGCCGCGCCGCCATCTTGGAAAGAAATACATTTGAATCTATAAAGAAAGAACTGCAAACAGCGCCTACCTTAGGTATACCAGAGTATACTAAACCATTCCACCTATATGTGGCTAACCGAGCTGATGGGTACGCGTCAGCCGTTTTGATACAAGAGACCTGCAGTGGCAGGAAAAAACAGCCTCTAGCATACTACAGTACTAAGCTAGATAATGTAGCGCAAGGTTATCCACCATGCTATCAGCAAGGTCTTGCAGCAGTACATTATGCATACAAGAAAGCTTCCATTAACTATGAGTTACCCAGTAATCATTTATACACACCACAAAGTGGTAGAGTTGAAAGAACAAGGGAAATTTGTTCTAAATCAGGCTCGTATACTAGCTTATTCCCTACTGCTCACATATCCAGACATTACCATTAAGTGATGTAACACAGTTAATCCGTCTGAATGGTGAGCCCCATGATTGTATAGCTAATTCATTGGCATTCACTAGGTTATGGCCCGATCTTGAATCTATACCAATGCCCAAAGCAGAAGTTACTTATTTTGTTGATGGGTCTAGTTTTAAAGATCATTTAGGAAATCACACAGGGTATGCAGTGGTAAAGAAGGATGGAGAAGAATTTAAACCCTTTCTGTCTCAACACTATATATATCAGGCTCCTCTCAGTTAGCAAAACTAAAAGCGCTCACAGCTGCATGCCAATTAGCAAAGGGGCAGATAGCAAATATTTTTATGGACTCAGCCTATGCTCATGGTGTATGTCATCTGTTTGGAGCAGTATGGAAACAGAGAGGGTTTAAAAAGAGCGATGGAACCCCCATCCAACATGCCAAACAGATAGGTCATTTACAGTGGTGGACCGTGCATTTCACACCTAGGCCTTCAGTAGTGCTCCATCCGAATCAACCCGCCCCTCAAAAACCAATTTATGGTTATAAAAACCATCTTAATATGCAGAAATACAGTATAAAGAGCCGTTGCATCGCAGGTAGATAACTCCTGTAGCCACAATAAATGCCTTTATTGAATAGACAAACCAGGGGTCTTGTCTATTCCTCCTACTGCAGCTACAGCCGCGACACACATAAAAAACATCAATAATAACCTCATAAACTTGCAATATTATTTAGGAAAATCGCAACGTTTTACTCAGCAAAAATTTGGATTATTTGTAAACAAAATCCATCCTCCTCTCTTTCCTCAAAAACAAAATAGCTATTACACCATCCTATCCAATCTGAATATGGTGACGTTGCCATACGCCTGCTAGAGGGCCCTAGTGACACCAACTCAAAATCTGATTGGTTGAAGCAAAAGTTTCATCGACATTTATTTTGTGTTAGAGGGCCTGCAGAACGGATTGTGAAGGCCTCCGGGCAGACTTCTTTGACTTTGACCCTGCCTGGCAACAAATGATGGCTGAAATGTGATTGGTTAAATGCTTTAATATGAAAATACATGTCTGGAAGCAGCACAACCATCGGAAAAGCTATGAAAGGAAGCTGACAGCCCATTTGGAATTATTTAATAAGTATTCATGAACAAAATATAATTAACATCAGTTGTGATTCAGATATTTTTTTAGGCCAGCAGAGAAGGCCTTGC
This sequence comes from Hemibagrus guttatus, assembly GCA_033459395.1. Classification (NCBI taxonomy): domain Eukaryota; kingdom Metazoa; phylum Chordata; class Actinopteri; order Siluriformes; family Bagridae; genus Hemibagrus; species Hemibagrus guttatus. The sequence goes on along the minus strand of JAUCMX010000042.1, from coordinate 4,708 downwards.
GGGCCCTGACGGTCCGCCACTGGTCATTTAATGTCTGCTATGATGTTACCAAAACGACTGTCAGTCATTAAATGTCAGGCCCATAAAAAGGGAAATGACTATGTCATTAAGGGTAACAACATAGCAGATTCAGAAGCAAAAAAGGCCTTGGCATGTCAAATAGCAGTATTAGCTCCAGTAGTTCTTATAGAGCCACAGCCTCAGTTGGAGGATATAATTCAGATTCAACAGCAAGCAGGTCCATATGAACACTCAATGTGGCACTCTTAACCATTTTGATTCCAGATGCTCATGGGTTTGACCATTGTGCAAGAGGGGAGGTTATAAGAAAAATCAAACAATAAGGCTATTGGTCTCCATATTTGCATGCCATGGTGGATGAGTTTCTGTCCTCATGTGAAAAATGTGCCAAAAACAATGTTAGGAAAGGGACAGTCAACACCTATAGGCCATATACCGGTACCTGAAGGGCCTTTTAAGCACTAAGTGATGGATTATGTGGATATGATAAAGCGAGTTCAAGGCAAAAGGTATATGCTTGTAATAATAGACAGATTTAGTAGATGCAGTACCATCCGCAGATGAGGGGGCAGGGACAGTTATCAAATTCCTCACAAGAAAAGTAATACCTAGATTTGGCATTCCATCAGAGATTAGTTCAGATAATGGTTCGGCATTCATTCAGAAAACTGTAAAGCAAGTACTGCAACATCTGAGAATAAAGCAAAGGTTAGGATTTGTCTACCATCCACAATCAAGGGATGGTAGAAAGAATAAATGGTACCCTCAAGGCCAAACTTAGCAAAATCTGTAAAAGTACTAAACTTAACTGGGTTGATGCTTTACCCCTTGCACTAATGAGCTATCGCGTGCAAACTAACAGAAGCACGCACCTAACCCTGCATGAAATGCTTACGGGTCGATCCATGCCTGTGCCATGTTGCAGAGGTCCCTATAAAGGGCCTCCACTAAAACAATTACAAATGGAACTTAGGTCTTATATGAAAAAACTAACTGCAATACATAAAGCAATCTATTTGCAAGAGAAGAGCAAGGAGCCGAGTGAGGAGGCCGACACTCCGTGCCGACTTGTTCCAGGAGACCAGATATATCTAAGAGTGTTCAGGAGGAAGTCGAACGAACCCAGAAGGGAGCAAAGTATCAGCCACTCCAACAGCGGTCCAGGTGGAAGGCAAAACCACATGGTATCATTTGAACCACTGCACGAGAGTCACTAAAGTAAGTGCCGAAAGAGAAGGGGGAGAGAAGAGGCCAACATCCCAGGGTAGTGAAGTGAAAAGTCCTGAAATCCTTGCAGGAGGTGTTGAAGAAAATAAGCAGGAAAATTAAAAAAACAAGTTGGATGGCAGGGCTGATGATCGTCATGTTCAACACAATGCATCAAGCTATAGTCAGTACCCCCACATACAGTTCCAACCAGGCTTCCCCACAATTAATTTTCCAGCCTTCAAGCAGACACAATAATAACTTGATAATATCTCCAGGCAAGCAGGAACCACACAAAGTCCATAACCAATCCAAACAATGCAGAAGCACTCATAATGTAAGCAATATTAATGTAAAGGATAATAATTCAGATCCTTTATGGGAAACAGCGGAAAATAATGAATGGTACAAATGGGCAGCATTCACAGCAAGAGAGGTGGGTATGGACAACTGCCTATTATGCTCCAAATCACGCTTAAACAAAGTAACAATAGTTCCAACTCCACATGATTATCAAAAATGTGCTGAGTTTCATAGAAACTTCTGTCATTTAGACAAGTCACTGAAACCTTATTGCTCTGCTGAATGCTTAGCATTTTTAGGTAACTCCATGTATAAAAACTACTTTGATAGACCCCATTTGGGGGATTGGTGTACACATTGGGTTATGAATAAAAACATTAAAGTACAAAAGGGAAAAGTGGACATCCCAAAATGGTATAGCATAGCGTAACGGTAGTCCGCCGGAGGCTGTAGCAGCCGGATCCATGCACAGGGTTGGAGAAGGGGGAGGAGGAGTGAATCGTAGTCGGGGGCAGGCAGAAAGTTCGCAACCGGGAAAGCAAACAACAGGCAGAATAATCCAAAAGGGCAGAAATAACAGGGAAATCAGAAAACAGTCCAGAGTCAGTAAACCAGAAATGGGAATATCATAGGCGAGGCAAAAGACGAAAACAGGCAACAGTCCAGGTAATCCACAAAAGTAAGTCCGAATATAGCCCGAGCTGCAACACGGAAGCGCCTCAAAAGTCGGGCGAGGGCTCCCTCTCGTGACCAGATCTTGGGCGGGGCGTGACACATAAATTATACCCAAGAATATGAGTGTTTTAACAAACCAGAAGGAACTCATGATGTGGGAGACTGAGTAGTGTGCCACTACTTCTAGATACAAATTCAGCCTGGCAATCAGATACTCCTGTCAGAGCGCCAATACATCAAGCACAAGGGTTAAGGAAAGGAATGAAAATGACCATAGAAAACTGTGTGAAACAAACTACAATACCACCCCCAAAAGAGATATATAAGGATCAGACAATAGTAGTAGCAGATTATTTTTGGGTTTGTGGAAAAGAACGCCTTCTAGCCTCTTTACCATTGGGAAGGAAAGGAATATGTACTAGAGTAAGACTACTTCAGGAGGTTTATATGATACAGTTGGATGAAAATAAGAAGCAAGATAGAAGAGCCTACCAACCAGATACCAACCTAAAGTATATTTGGACTCAATTGGTCAACCCAGGGGTATTCCATATAAATTCAAAGCAAGGGATGAAGTTAAATCAGGATTTGAAGCAATATTTATCTGGATTACACCAAATAAAAATACTCAATGGATCAATTATATTTACTATAATCAACAAAGGTTTATTAATTATACAGATGACGCTTTAACTGCACTAGGAGAACAGCTAGATGCAACAGGCTCTTGAATGGTTATTGGCAGATAAAGGAGGTGTATGTGTATTGTTTGGTGACCAATGCTGAACTTATATACCTAATAGCACAGCTCCTGATGGTGCATTTACTAGAGCTACATTTAAGTTGAAAAACTTGAGACTGGAAGCCGCAATAAATGCTGGGAGAGACAAGAAAATATGGGACTAGTTAGATCTGAGTTTGGGAAATTGGGGAGCATGGTTTGCTAAATTAGGAATGTTTTGGGGAATTTCAATAGTAATGGGAGGACCGTTGTTCTGTTGGGTGCTTCCTATATTAAAGTCACTAGTCATAAAAGCCACAGTTCGACAAATGGAAGTATTAAGATTGCAAGACGAGGAAACACTCTTAAAGAATAGTAAGGACATTTGCTTGCGTGACTGCTATTCACAACCTTCGGAAAAGGAATCAAGCACCTCGGATGAGGATGAAGAAGAGAAGTATCTGGGTCGTAGACAGTTGTATTGCGAGAACATTCAAAATGATGCTAATTTCTATTTGATGTTGTATTATTGTTACGGGTAGCAGGGCTGAGGGTGAACCACTAGGGGGCCCTCAGTAGGGGTTGTCATGTCATGTCTGTTTATGTTTATGTTTTGGCCATGTGTGTTAGTTAAGCCCTGCCCTGTCCTATTGTGTGTTGATTGATGTTTCACCTGTTCCTAATGTTTCCTGATTATGTTTCCTATTTATAGTCCTGTCTTTGTCTGCTTTAGTTGCTAGTCCTCTTTTGTATTTAGGCCAGTGTGGTGTCGCGGTTTTCTGTTATGTTCATGTCTCGTGTTTCATGTTAATAAATCCCCTTTTTGTTCACGGAAGCTTCGCGTTGGGTCTGTTATATCCAGCCGGACACCGCCGGCCGTAACAATTATGCATGTTCCAGTTCCTGTTTGATGTGAGTTATATAACAAGGACCATTATAGGAAAGTGCTCATGAGATGCCACTGTGTAGTGAATGATATGGTATCTTTTGAAAAGTTATCGAGGAAGAGTCTATTACTCCTTCCTAGTCAAGTGTGGAAGGGGACGTTTGGCCAACTCTCCGCTAGAGTGCGGATACATAGTGAATTATTATTATTGATAAAAGCTCAGTGATTTAATTTAATCACTAGATAGTATGGATCTGCACTCTAGGTAAAAGCAAAAGTCCCACAGGGGGAAATGTAAAAGAATTTTATCAATTGTGATATGTAGAAACAAGACCAGCATGGAAGTAGCTAGTGTGTCTGTTTGTGTGCACAGGATGTGGGTGATATGGTATCCATGTATGATATATTGTAGCTTAGTGTGTCCAATGTGTGTGCATTGGAATGTAACCATATATGGTAACGTAGCCTAGACCTAGGCAGAGTGGCCCCACCATTTGTATGCTCAAGGGGGCCCTAGATAAGAAACAGATGTTGGGATGATGCGTAGAAATGTATAGAGACGCCTATATATCGTGTACGATGAGTTAGAAAGACAGTTGCTCTGCAGTCTAATTCAGGCTGTTATTGCATGATAATAAAAGCCTTATTCTTCTGGCAATAAAACCCGAGACTTTGCGTGATTCCTTCAACACATGGAGGTGAAAGGCAGTGTGAAGTTAGTTATAGATTGTCAAGCTCATAGCAGACAACACTAACCTTTCATTATGCCAAACTTAGCTTAGCAACAGCATGTGTGATCACCTCCAGGAGCTTTTGAACACCACAGAATGCGGTGGCAGTTCGAGTGCTGTTCGCTCCTTGTTGCCCACATCAAGCTCCTCAGAGTCCAATGCAGA
>JAUCMX010000041.1:0-54386 GCA_033459395.1 Hemibagrus guttatus | reverse complement strand
CTGTGCATCGATTCATGAGCTGAAGCACTAGCTGACTCAGGTGTCATAAAGAAGGGCAAACAAAGTGCAAGAAACCGTGGCAGGAAAAAATAGTATCTGGACTTAAAAAGATAAGGATAGGATAAAGATAGGATAGGATAAAGTTAAGCAAACATGGTTCTGAAGCTACTCTGAAACCCTTTTTTCTAGAATTTGTACTTGAAGAGGAAATACCTGGCACTAGATATGGAATGAATGAACGTTGTTGGCTGTAAAAGCTGAGCTGCAGTGAACTCACTAAGTCAACTCTTGTAACAAAAGGGGCGCCTCAGCGGGGTGAAACAGTCGACTCATACACCCTACTAGAACAAAAGGAAAATATCACAGGCATTGTTATTATTGTAATCAGACCTGTGGAAGATCCATAGTGGCATTCTGGTTGTTTTTGAGCTCTGTTTTCTTTATTGTATCCTATTGGCATGTGAACACAACACAAGTTCGAGCTCTGTTGACACTCTGGTACACTTAAACAAAGAATATTTCTGCTATCAAAAATCTAGTAATAATTATACATTTTTGTTATGCATTATTTCTAGCTGTGTTCACAAAGTATTATACATTTTTTCTTATCTTATTACATTGGTTGAAAAAATATATATATATTAGCCATAAACGAACATTATTTTGAATGCACATTAAGTACAATATATTGCCAAAAGTTTTGGGATGTCAGCCTTTACATGCACATGGATGTAATATGTTAGCACGCCCTTTGCAGCTATAACAGCTTCAACTTTCCTGGGAAGTCTTTCCACAAGGTTTAAGAGTGTTTATGGGAATTTTTGACCATTCCTCTAGATGCACATTTGTGAGGTCAGGCACTGATGTTGGATGAGAAGGTTTGGCTTGCAGTCTCTGCTCTAATTCATCCTAAAGGATGAGGTCAGGTCTCTGTGCAGGCCAGTCAAGTTCCTCCACACCAAACTCACTCATCCATGTCTTTATGGACCTTGCTTTTTGCACTGGTGTGCAGTCATGTTGGAACAGGAAGGGGCCATCTCCAAACTGTTTCACAAGGTTGGGAGCATGAAATTGTCCAAAATGTCTTGGTATTCTGAAGCATTAAGAGTTCCTTTCACTGGAACTAAGGGGCCGAGCCTAACCCCTGAAAAACAACGCCTGAATTCAATGATTTGGAGGGGTGTCCCAAAACTTTTGGCAAAATAGTGTATAAAGCAGCCATTGGCAAGGCACACAAATGGTCATGGATGTGACTACAAGTGATATCTCACTCATATTATGTAATTTTGCAGCTGATACAGGGACAGTAATGAAAGATAAGAGGCATCATAATAATGCTGCTTCTTATCAGTGTCCTTGTTCTCATTATAGGACTCTATTTTGATCATGAACAGTTTCTCATCAGACAAATTATATTAGAAAGACTATGAGAACAAAACAGAAAAACGCTTCTAGCTTCTAGCATGTGGATGGATATATATATATATATGTTGTTTAGAATATATACAGTGGGGAAAAAAAATTTATTTAGTCAGCCACCAAGTGTGCAAGTTCTCCCACTTAAAAAGATGAGAGAGGCCTGTAATTTTCATCATAGGTACACTTCAACTATGAGAGACAGAATGAAAAAAAAAATAATCCAGAAAATCACATTGTCTGATTTTTAAAGAGTTTATTTGCAAATTAAGGTGGAAAATAAGTATTTGGTCACCTACAAAAAAGCAAGATTTCTGGCTCTCACAGACCTGTAACTTCTTCTTTAAGAGGCTCCTCTGTCCTCCACTCGTTACCTGTATTAATGGCACCTGTTTGAACTCGTTATCAGTATAAAAGACACCTGTCCACAACCTCAAACAGTCAGACTCCAAACTCCACTATGGCCAAGACCAAAGAGCTGTCAAAGGACACCAGAAACCAAATTGTAGACCTGCACCAGGCTGGGAAGACTGAATCTGCAATAGGTAAGCAGCTTGGTGTGAAGAAATCAACTGTGGGAGCAATTATTAGAAAATGGAAGACATAAAAGGGACCACTGATAATCTCCCTCGATCTGGGGCTCCACGCAAGATCTCACCCCATGGGGTGAAAATGATCACAAGAATGGTGAGCGAAAATCCCAGAACCACAGGGGGGGGACCTAGTGAATGACCTGCAGAGAGCTGGGACCGAAGTAACAAAAGCTACCATCAGTAACACACTACGCCGCCAGGGACTCAAAAATTCCCTTCCCAAGTGCCAGATGTGTCCCCCTGCTTAAGCCAGTACATGTCCGGGCCCGTCTGAAGTTTGCTAGAGAGCATTTGGATGATCCAGAAGAGGTTTGGGGAGAATGTCATATGGTCAGATGAAACCAAAATAGAACTTTTTGGTAAAAACTCAACTTGTCGTGTTTGGAGGAGAAAGAATGCTGAGTTGCATCCAAAGAACACCATACCTACTATGAAGCATGGGGGTGGAAACATCATGCTTTGGGGCTGTTTTTCTGCAAAGGGACCAGGACGACTGATCCGTGTAAAGGAAAGAATGAATGGGGCCCCATGTATCGTGAGATTTTGAGTAAAAACCTCCTTCCATCAGCAAGGGCATTGAAGATGAAACGTGGCTGGGTCTTTCAGCATGACAATGATCCCAAACACACCGCCCGGGCAACGAAGGAGTGGCTTCGTAAGAAGCATTTCAAGGTCCTGGAGTGGCCTAGCCAGTCTCCAGATCTCAACCCCATAAAAAAATCTTTGGAGGGAGTTGAAAATCCGTGTTGCCCAGCGACAGCCCCAAAACATCACTGCCCTAGAGGAGATCTGCATGGAGGAATGGGCCAAACTACCAGCAACAGTGTGTAAAAACCTTGTGGCGACTTACAGAAAACATTTGACCTCTGTCATTGCCAACAAAGGGTATATAACAAAGTTATTGACCAAATACTTATTTTCCACCATAACTTGCAAATAAATTCTTTAAAAATCAGACAATGTGATTTTCTGGATTTTTTTTTCTCATTCTGTCTCTCATAGTTGAAGTGTCCCCTATGATGAAAATTACAGGCCTCTCTCATCTTTTTAAGTGGGAGAACTTGCACAATTTGTGGCTGACTAAATACTTTTTTGCCCCACTGTACATATATATATGTTGTTTAGAATCTGAACAATTCCGAATCTCAAATTTCTTTGTTTGCTCAATTAAAAGAAATGGTAATGATTCGGACATCGAATAATAATAAAACGAATTTATACCACAGTGCTAGACAACTGGGTCTGAGTATTTCCAAAACAGCAAGCCTTGTGTGGTGTTCTTGGTATGCAGTGGTTAGTATCTAACAAAAGTTGCTCAATGAACGACAACTGGTGGTCTTGTAACAGGGTCATGAGCACACAAGGCTCACTGATGTGCTTAGAGAGTGAAGGTTAGTCTGTCTGGTCTGATCTCACAGAAGAACTACTGAAGCACACACTGCTGGAAATGTTAAAGCTGACTATGATAGAAAAGTGTCAGAAGACACAGTACATCACAGTTGGCTGTCTAAGGGGTTGTGTAGCTGCAGACCGGTCAGAGTGCTCATGCTAATGATCCTTGTCCACTGCCAAAAGCACTTACAGTGGGCATCAAAACTGGACCATGGAGCAGTGGAAGGAAATGGTCTGGTTTGATGAATGCTGTTTTCTTTTACATCATTATGGATGACCGGGTGCATGTGTATGGTAGCAGGATGCACTAGGGGAAGAAGACAAGCCAGCAAAAGGCAATATGATGCTCTGGGCAATATTCTCCTGGATAGCCTTGGGTCCTGGCTTTCATGTGAATGTTACTTTGACAAAATACCACCTACTTAAACATTGTTACAGACCAAGTGCAACCTAACAGCAGTGGCCTCTTTCAGCAGGATAATGTGCCCTGCTGCACTTCAAAAATTGTTTGGAATAGTTGTAAATGTAAATCTGATTCACATTAACATTTAAACATTTTGATGGCATTGAAATCATTCCTTTGGCTGCATTACGGGCTTCATAAAGCTTCATAAGAAGCTGTATTGGAATGTGGCCCTGTAATCATTTTAATGTCTTGCTGCATAGGTTCTTTGAAGAGTGTAAATGAAATGTGAATGAAATGCAAGAGTAGAGAGGATAATTTGCCCTAAATTTTATTATACAGAATACCTGTTGGATACATCGTACACCCCTTGGAGAGGATCACAGTGTCACTAATCAGTATCTATTAGAGCTCCAGTTATCCAATTACCTAAAGCGGAAGTGGTCTAAAAAGCTGGAAAAATTCCAGACATTGAAAAGTAAGCACTCTCGGCATGCTGTGTAAATTCTGGCTCTGACAGTTCCTCGACCTCTGCTACATGACTCCAGATCATAATTGGTTTCAATTAGAGTTGTGATGCTTTTTTTAAACCCTGCTCATGCAGTTCTTAATTTCGTTTGGACATGCCTGTGATATTTTCTTGCCTGTGAATTTAGTTTATTTCTATTTCCAGTTTCAGTCGAATAGCATAATTTTCACCACCTTTTACCCTGACCTGGCATTTGCTAACAATGATTAAATGAACATTGATTAAATGTAAATGCATTGTCCAGTGCCATATGTTCATGTTGCTAAACATTGTCTTTGTGTGTCCCGTGAACTTCATATCTAATCGCTCATTCTTGCCTGCATGAAAGTATAAATATCTTGTTTGCAGGACATTTTGGACTCCAGTCCATCTCTAGTCCAAACCCAATGACCTGTGAACCTTTATGGTGAGCTTTCTTTGATAAAGAACAATGTTAACAAAAGATAGCATCTGTTTTGAGACTTCTATTAATGGGTTTTTTGAAAGCCTTGACTGTGGAGGAGTAAATCAACATACTCAGAATGTCCCTATGATATGCTACTGACAATGATGGCTCCTGACGCTGAAAAAAAAAGGAAAAACTCACTAAATGAACTCAATTCAAATGCGATAAGTTGATCAGTTTCATGTGACTGAATTGAATAACATTAACCCAATTAGCTTTCATACATCCAACATGATTTGATTATATATTTCCAAAGCCATGAATAAAATGAAACCCTCAACAGTGGTGCTTTGCAACAGACACATTACCACTTCGTTATTCTACCTTGCATATTTTAATTGGCTGAAATTAATACTATGGTTATAATCCTCGTCAGTGGCAGCATCCTCATGAGATACTACGTGAATCGATCAGACTCACTTTACAAAATTCAATCTAGCAATTACAAACTTGTTTAAAAATTTAAATTTAGGAAATGCAATGAAATCGTGTTATATGTAATATATTACACATATCATGTAATATAATGTAATATGTTTACGTAAACTATTATTTTCTTTAATATGACTGACCACTTTTATTTTCAATGAAGTGCATGAAATAAATAGCCAGGGAATGTGTAATTATATATAACTTAATCGCACTGGAAAGCCCTCTGCTCTTCCTAAACATATTAAGTTAAGGAAAGACAGTATGTTGGAGATTAGTGAATCCTAATTGCACCCTAATTTGGTTTTGGTCTCCTTTAGCAAGACTTTCTATACAGTTACTAGGCTTTGGCAAGAGCACAAAACTAGAGAATAAATCATTTTTTTCATGATAACTGAAAAAGCTCAGAACCGCCCACATAACACCACACCAAAAATAAATAAATAAAAAAAAACATAAATAAATAAATAAATAAAGATCACAACTTCCGAAATCAGAAGTATGTGTGAAAAGACAGATATTATATACAAAATTTAAATTCTAATCAATATGATGCCATTTTTTTATATTTAATTATGACTATAGCATTTCAACCAATTTCAATCTAAAATTTAACCAATCTTAGACGAAACTATTCACATGATGTCAGTGTCTCCTGTCTGTTGTTATACAGATGATGAACAGTACATTTGAACAGTTAATTTCACCCATAACTCATTCATTCATTGTCTACCGCTTATCCGATCTATTCTCGGGCCACGGGGAGCCTGTGCCTATCTCAGGCGTCATTGGGCATCAAGGCAGGATACACCCTGGACGGAGTGCCAACCCATCGCAGGGCACACACACACTCATTCACTCACACACTACGGACAATTTAGAGATGCCAATCAACCTACAATGCATGTCTTTGGACCGGGGGAGAAAACCAGAGTACCCCAAGGAAACCCCCCCAAAGGGACGGGGAGAACATGCAAACTCTACACACACAGCGGAGGGGGGAATCGAACAACCAACCCTGGAGGTGTGAGGCAAACGTGCTAACCACCAAGCCACCGTGCCTCCTCACCCATAACTACCATAGCTAATTCTTATAATGGCTTATAATTCTTATAATTCTTTTTTTTTACACATTTGGATATTGTGGAAAATCAAAAAGTATTAGAAATGTCTGCACTTATTTGAGGAGCCATTGTATTTTTTTTTCAGCCAATGCCAGGTATACATACCTCTGAATGTGAACAGCCTGTGGACTCACTTGAGGGAATCGATTTAGAGTGATCAACAGTTCCTGCTGGTGTTCCGTAAGCACTCTATGTTGGTTTCTGATAGCTTTAGGAGTCAGACGTTCCCATGCATTTCTACAGCTGAAGCATTTGCTGTATCCATTAGACAGTCATATATGGGATGATTGGATCCAATGACATATGCAAATACAGTATGGGCAAGGCCTTAGCACAAAACCACAGATCAATGTGTGCAATACAGACGAGAATGTATATATATAATATACATATAGATAAGTATGGCAGAGATGAAAAAAGTGCATCTCCTATTTCTTTGTTATTATTTTAGAACACATTATCTGTACAATCTGAATAATGTCTTTACTACAAATGGAACCCATTTACAAATGCATTATTCTGTATACAGAGTGAGTTTTCCAGTACTCAGTATGATCAGTCTTGTAATTACTATCCCCATCTAGACAAATATTTAGATCTTTAGCTATTTACCTTCCCTTTTTAAGTGTTTTAATCGTGTTTTTGGTCTTGCTGATGCATTACTAAATCTTTTATTTTCTGCAAGTTGCTAATATTATTTTTCCTGTTTATCTGTTTTGCCTTTGCATTGTGTAGCAAGTTTGTGTTATGTTATAAACCAGTCCACAAACTCGCACTCCCATCATGCACCACAGGCTTCAATCGTGATGGTACTGGACTCGACACACACACAGACACACATATTAGGGCTTTTCACACTTTAAGGACATATCTGATATTGTTATCTTTTCCAGTTTTCTTATCCTTTTTGACTTTTTAAATGTGTTGTGTAGTTGCTGATCACTGATATCTGACAGAGCTAAATTCCATGATGTTCAGTGTTTTGCCGTCTGACACTATCGAGCCGTTTTTGTTCAGTGTTGCTACGTTCTGGATTTCACATAATATGAGGCACGCACTGTTCAATTGCTGATTTGATGTCTATTGCTAAGCATCTAGTCATAACGTTCTAACATTGTATCGTATCACACTGTACACGTCTGGTTGTGTTGACTCTGCCCTGGAGTAAAAAAACAGTGCTAACCCTGCTACTAAATTACCAGCGTGAAACGTTCATCTCATTCATACAGTAAGAAACTTTCACTCCCTCACACCCCTGTGAAGTATACTATCAGTTTACCTTGTGTCCTGACTATACCAAACCTTGTGATGTGACCTTGTGTGTTTATTGTTCTGATTTGACCTTAACGTTCCCTGTGTTTCTCGCCTAGCTCTGCCTATCCTGTTTACCTGTTTTTAATGACAAGTTTGCCTAGTTTTTGTGATTATTTGTTGCTTCTGTAATAAACTGCCTTAAACCCGCATTTGCATCTGTCTAAGCCTCCATCTTTTGACAGTGTACTGTTTTTGTTGTTATTGTTGTTGTTATTGTTGTTGTCATTGTGTTCAAATTATAAAAGTAAAACTTTTCAGATCATCCTGACTTGTTGACACCGAGATGATAATGTTCAGTTCTGGAGAATCTTCTTCTTCTTCTTTCGGCTTTTCCCTTCAGGGGTCGCCACAGCGAATCATCTCTCTCCACCTATCCCTATCTTCTGCATCCTCAACCCTTGCACCCACTAGCTTCATATCCTCATTAATTCCATCCATATACCTCCTCTTTGGCCTTCCTCTTTGCCTCCTGCCTGGCAGCTCCATGTCCAACATTCTCCTACCAATATACTCACTCTCCCTCCTCTGAACATGTCCAAACCATCTTAATCTGGCCTCCCTAACTTTGTCCCCCAAACGTCCCAAAATGAGCTGTCCCTCTGATGTACTCGTTCCTAATCCTGTCCAACCTTGTCACTCCCAAAGAGAACCTCAACATCTTCAGCTCTGCTACCTCTAGCTCTGACTCCTGTCTCTTCCTCAGCGACACTGTCTCTAAACCATACAGCATGGCCGGTCTCACCACTGTCCTGTACACCTTCCCCTTGATTCTCGCTGATATTTTCTGATCACACAGAACTCCCGACACCTTTCTCCACCCATTCCAACCTGCCTGCACTCGCTTCTTTACCTCTTTCCCACACTCTCCAGTACTCTGGACTGTTGACCCCAAGTACTTAAACTCCTGTACCTTCTTCACCTCTTCACCCTGTAACCTTACTGTTCCACTTCCCTCCCTTTCATTCACACACATGTACTCAGTCTTACTACGACTGACCTTCATTCCTCTTCTCTCCAGCGCAAACCTCCACCTCTCCAGGTTTTCCTCCACCTGCTCCCTGCTCTCACTACAGATCACAATGTCATCTGCAAACATCATTGTCCAAGGAGACTCCTGTCTGACCTCCTCTGACAACTGGTCCATCACCATAGCAAACAGGAAGGGGCTCAGAGCCGATCCCTGATGCAGTCCCACCTCCACATTGAACTCCTCTGTCTGACCCACAGCACACCTCACCACTGTCCTGCTCCTCTCATACATGTCCTGCACCACTCTGACATACTTCTCCGCTACTCCTGACTTCCTCATACAGTACCACAGCTCTTCTCTTGGCACCCTGTCATACGCTTTCTCCAAGTCTACAAACACACAGTGCAACTCCCTCTGACCATCCCTATACTTCTCCATCAAAATTCTCAGAGCAAAAATTGCATCCGTTGTGCTCTTTCTGGGCATGAAGCCATACTGCTGCTCACAAATTTCCACTACCTTCCTTAACCTAGCTTCCACTACTCTTTCCCATACCTTCATTGTATGGCTCATCAACTTTATCCCCCTATAGTTACTGCAACTCTGCACGTCACCCTTATTCTTAAAGATCGGCACTAACACACTTCTTCTCCATGCCTCAGGCATCCTTTCACTCTCTAAAACCCTGTTGAACAAATTAGCTAAAAATTCCACTGCTGCCTCTCCCAGACACTTCCAGACCTCCACCGGGATGTCATCAGGACCAACTGCCTTCCCACTTTTCATCCTCTTCAAAGCCTTCCTGACTTCATCCTTTCTAATGTTATCTACTTTCTGTTCCACAGAGTTCACCCCTTCTACTCTTTTTTCCCTCTCATTTTCCTCATTCATCAGCTCCTCAAAGTATTCCTTCCATCTCCTCTGTACACTCTGCTCACTTGTGAGCACCCTTCCATCTCTATCCTTAATAACTCTAACTTGCTGCACATCCTTCCCATCTCGATCCCTCTGCCTAGCTAACCTGTACAAGTCCTTCTCTCCTTCTCTAGTGTCTAACCTAGTGTACAACTCTTCATATGCCTTCTGCTTGGCCTTAGACACCTCCCTCTTCACTCTGCGCTGTAACTCCTTGTATTCCTGTCTATTCTCTTCAGTCCTGTCCATGTCCCACTTCTTCTTGGCTAACCTCTTCCTCTGGATACTATCCTGAACTTCCTCATTCCACCACCAAGTCTCCTTATCTTCTTTCCTCCTTCCAGATGACACACCCAGCACCTTTCTCCCTGTCTCCCTAATCACTTCTGCTGTAGTTTGCCAGTCATCTGGCAGCACTACCTGACCACCCAGAGCCTGCCTCAACTTCTGTCTAAATTCCTCACAACATTCCTCCTTTTTCAGCTTCCACCACTTGGTTTTCTTCTCTATCTTTGACCTCTTCGTCTTACAGACCATCAAAGTCATCCTACACACCACCATCCTATGCTGTCTGGCTACACTCTCTCCCACTACCACTTTACAGTCACTAATCTCTTTCAGATTGCCTCTTCTACATAGGATGTAGTCTACCTGTGTTCTCCTACCTCCACTCTTGTAAGTCACTCTATGCTCCTCCCTCTTCTGAAAATAAGTGTTAACCACACCCATGTCCATCCTCTTAGCAAAGTCCACTACCATCTGTCCTTCAAGGTTCCTTTCCTTAACTCCAAACTTGCCCATCACCTCCTCATCACCTGTGTTCCCCTCACCAACATGTCCATTAAAATCCGCTCCTATCACCACTCTCTCACCCGTGGGAATACTCTCCATCACCTCATCTAATTCACTCCAGAAACACTCTTTCTCCTCTAACTCACAACCTACCTGTGGGGCATAACCACTAACAACATTCAACATCACCCCTTCAATCTCTAATTTCAGACTCATCACCCTGTCTGACACTCTCTTCACCTCCAGAACATTCCTCACAAACTCCTCCTTCAGGACCACACCTACCCCATTTCTCTTACTATCCACACCATAATAAAACAGCTTGAATCCTGCTCCTATACTACGAGCCTTGCTACCCTTCCACCTGGTCTCCTGTACACACAGTATATCCACCTTCCTTCTCTCCATCATATCAGCCAGCTCTCTACCTTTCCCTGTCATAGTACCAACATTCAGAGTTCCTATTCTCAGTCCTACACTCTTACCTTTCCTCTTCTCTCTCTGTCTGCGCACTCTCCTCCCTCCTCTACTTCTTCGACCAACAGTAGCCCAATTTCCACCGGCGCCCTGTAGGTCAACGGCGCCGATGGCGGTCGTTGTTAACCCGGGCCTCGACCGATCCGGTATGAAATTCGAACTGACGATTCGCATGCTTAAATTTGGCAATGTTTTACGCCGGATGCCCTTCCTGACGCAACCCTCTCTATTTATCCGGGCTTGGGACCGGCACAAAAGTCACTGGACTGTGACCCCCATGGCTAGATTATAATGTTCAGTTTCTGGAGAATGAGTGTGTGAAAAGCATGGTTCTAAATTTAGCTTAAGTTAATTAAGATTGAACTTTATTGATGGGAAAGCACATCTGTGTGTGTGTGTGTGTATGGTTGTGTGTGTGTGTTCTTTGCTGTGTCATTAAAATCAAAAATACGAACAGTTCAGAACAGATTGAACAGGAAATGTGTACTAAACAAAAATTAATGCAGATATAGACAGTGTTATTTTTTTAAGAAAGCTTGCCAAAAGCACGCAGAAGCTTATAGTGAGACATGCCAGGTTTCATCATTGTTTCCATCCCAACTACAACTCAAAAACCACACACAAAGACTTAAAGCTGTCCTAAAATGTTCAGTCATAGAAAAAGGTAAGCACAGGTTTAATCTTTTTTCAGTCTTTTCACGGGAACACGTTAATAATGGTGTTCATTTATGATTTGCAGATGATGAATCCTCAATATGAACATTATCTGGCAACCCTGCTGTTACGTGAAACTTAAAAAAGGTCAAAGGAACAAAACATGACAGCACATGCTTTAAGATGAAATTCATCACTTAAGAGCAACTGGCTATTTGAATTTTAATTAATTGAAATATGTTAAATTATACGTCCATTGTGTGTATTCTTCGGGATTCTTAAACGGTCTCCATTGCTGTTAAAAGAAAAACTTCGCAAAATATTATACATAAAAAAGTATGTCTTTATAATGCAATCTTTAAAATAGATATGAATTAAAGACATTTAAACATATCTTATTCAAAAATAATAATAAAAAAAACCCCACAAAAACATACATTTTACCAAATCGACTTACAAGTGTTTTACTTATGATGAATAATGATATTGTAGTTAAGAGGAAACAAACATAGCAGCACAAGCCATGCTTTTACAAGAAAATAATAGAGTAGAACAAGCCTTTGTTTGCCATATACACATTACAGTACAGTGAAATTATTTTTCTTTGCATATTCCAGCAATGATACAGCACCCCTAGTGCAGGGATGGTTAATGGCCTCATTCAAGCACCCAACAGTGGCAGCTTGGCAGTGCTGGGGCTTGAACCCCAATTTTCCGTACAGTGAGCCAGAGCCTTAACCACTGAGTCACCACTGCCCCTATTGTGCTACTACTGCATCTTATGGGCCAAATGTTGTTTCCAAACAATGATTCCATTTTTCAAGATGATAATGCGGCCATACACACAGCCAAAACAGATCGGTCTTGGTTTGAGGAGCACCAGCATGAACATCTGTCCTGGCCAGCTCAATCACCTGACTTGAATATCATCGAACCAGCGTGGGAAATTTTGGAGAGGACAGTGAGAAGTAGACTCCCCTGCTCCAACCTCTCTGAAGCAGCTAGAATATATATTGCTATATGAATGGTAATTAAAATAGAAGATATTCAGAAGTGATGATTCTTCTTGGAATAGATGAATCAATTCCAAGAAGGTTGGAAGCTGTGTTAAATGCAAATGGTGGTCCAACACCTCATTAATAAAGAATTATTACATATTTCATCTGTGTTCACATTATTTTGTGACCCAACCCCTTTATATTCCATAATTATTGTGATGAATGTTCTGTAACAGCATGTCCTGATGTGCATTATTACCCTTTTTACTATGGACATTTATCACTGATTAGATTTTTATTCATAAAATAATGACACATTGTACTTTCATTTGTCTATATTCACTGTAGGTTTATTGCTGTATTGTAGAACATCCCCAAAACAAGGTGGTCCCTTTTATTACTTACTGAAACAGATATAAACATTCCTTCACTCAAAATCCTCTATTTTCTCTCTCTAGAGGTCAATAAGACAAAACTCATAAAGTCCTGTGTTCTGAATTGAACATATTGGAAAACTTAAATGAACATCTTTGCTGTTGACGGTTACAAAGTGCTGACGGTTACAGACATTGACAGTTTGTGTGAGTTTGACCACAATGCTCATGCTTCATAATCTCCAGGTATGAGGTTCTCCTGAGAAGCGTAGCACCATCACAGTGATTACATGATAGTGCTGTTATATATATAATGCACTTATTAAGTCCTGATTTGAACCAGTGATTAAATTCTACATGTTTTTTTTCTCCTAAACATTTCATGCAGTCATGTCATTATTCTTAATGAGATAAGCTTTCGAATCTGAAGGATGCTTGAAACTTGCTGGTGCGGAAGCTGAAGATGCAGACAGCCATTAAAATGCTGATAATGGAAGAGAAGTATTAGTAAGTGTGGCTTGTATTTTAAAATATTGTAGATATAGAAGTATATCTTATTTGCTACTTTTTAAAGCAGGAGCAATAAGCATTATGATTCAGCACCCCTGTTTCGAACCACACTGTATATATACTTATCGGCCACTTAATTAGGAACACATGCTTGTTCTTTCATACAATGATGTAATTAGTCAATAACGCACAATTCATAAAGTCTTGCAGATACAGGTTAGGAGCTTAAGGTAATATTCAAATCAATAATCAGAATAAGAGAAAAACAGAGTTTTAGTTACTTTAAATGTGGCATGGTTGACTCCAAACCCTAAGGCCTACAAACATGGCTGCACTGGACTACAGTTGCCAGATTGCACACTCACCTCCTCGTTCAAAGCCCATCTTAATAGTGACTCTAGCAGTCACAAATGATGTGTTCTGTCCTTACCACACCTTTGTTTATTGATTGTCTTACTGGTTTTCTGATTTTGTGTCTGGTTTCTTGATCATCCCAGTCCATGCTGCTTGTTGATCATTGTGTTATTAAACTTGCTTTACCTGCAACTGCACCTGTTTCAGTCCTTCTATTCTGACAATAGGCTGGTTTGAGTATTTCAAATATTGCTGATCTCCTGGGATTTTTCCCCACACAGCAGTCTCTAGAGGTTATACAGAATGGTAGCTAAAATAACATCAAGTGAGCGTGAGTTCTGCGGGTAGAAATGCCGTCCTAATGAGAGAGGTCAGAGCAGAATGGCCAGACTGGTTCAAGCTGACAGGAGGGATATGGTAACCCAATTAAGTCTTTACAACTGTGATGAACAGAACAGTATCTGCTTTTTCAGCTTGAGACTACAAAAAGTAGAAGACCACATTGGGTTTCAGCCCTTTCAGATAAGGACAGGAATCTGAGACTACAGTGGGCACAGGTTCACTAAACTGGACAGTTAAAGAAGGGGAAAAAAACATTGCCTGGTCTTTTTCCAGGCGTCAACTGTCCACTTTCGGTGTGTCCACTAAGGGTAAGAGGCTTTGTCAGCTTGTGTATGATAAAATAAACATGTAAAGGGACTTTAAAGTGAAAGTGGTAAGAGAGCCAAGGTCATGCTATCTGTCAAACCTTTTTCTCTTGATGTTGAAAGAATGAGTATTATTTGTGCTGCTAAACAGAAAGCATCAGGTCTCCAGGAATTGAAATAGACAAATTTGGTTTGAAATATTACAAGCCTTCTTCATGAGTTGAACACAGATGAAAATATATTGTATATCTTACATTAAGATCAGTTTCCAAAGCCCCAAAATACACAGAGATAAAAACAGACACACACACACACACATACACACACACACTCACAGAAAAACAATGTGCTGTTACAGTTAAGGTGTTGAGGTTTGCTTCATCAGGGAAAAAGGAATCCTTTCAAGTGACAACTCACTGCTATTATCTCCCACACATGGTGAACTGTAACAGATTTCTTAATGAATAAGAGATGATCATTGACAGACATGCAGTGTGTGTACGTTATATATTTGTGTGTGTGATGTCTGATTGCCAAACTGCATGAAGGTAAATAAACAACATATGGTAGAAAGGCGGAGCATAAGTGTCAGGATTAACATTAACAGGATTAATTGTAATGATTTCCACAGAGTTGCAGAGCTCGAGCCAAACATCAAGCTCCTCCTCTTTTACCAAATTAATTGGGGATACAGAAATGAGTCTGGCATGATCGTGTTCCTTTTCAACCACTTTTCAAATGATTACAAATACAAAGTCTGGGACAGACGATAAATGTGAAAGAGAAATGGTGCAGCATAAAAGCATCACCACATTGCCATCTATGGCTGGGAGCCAAGGGAGTAAAAAACTTCTTCATTCTCTCTGGGTGGGATGGATGTTAAACTCTCTGTCCTGTCAGTCACAGCAACAACTAGACGATTACAGGTGCTTGTGAGCTCATGTATGTGGAAGAGGGCAGATTGCGTTTTCCTGTGAGTGTATTACTCGCAGTAATTTAAAAGGATCCAATCAGCTCACTTCACATGTCTAGGAGGAAGCACATGCTATTCTGCAGTAACACATACAGCGATTCACAGCAAGAAAACCACTAGAAACCATTCAGTTTCAATGAGACTTTCGGTGAAATGAGTGACAGTGACCGTTGGCAACTAGATGTGGGCGTGTCCAGAGATGCAACGAAGTTGAGAAATATTTACTTTAAAGATTTGAGTGACATGGAAAGAATTAGTGTAGAGTCTACCAGTGGGAGTGAAGACAGTAGAGCGCATTTGATTCTGCTTTTCCTTCATCTCATATATGATGCATATATACACTGCTGATTTTTTATATCCGAACAACAAATCACGTTACTTGCCCAACCCACTGATAACAGTTGTTACTATGGCAACCAGAAGTAGGAACACCGTAAGGGCGACTTTATAGTACAGCGACTGGCGAATTGCATAAAATCGCAATAAAATCTGTATCTGTGAACACACCTTAAGTCTTCACACTTTCAGGTTAGTAGCTGTGGTGTGACATGGAAGATCTGGCTGGTGAGTGGGAACTGGTACATAACCAAATTGGAGAGAAGCCCGAGGAAAAAAGAGTAGTTTTATGAAGCATATTGTGAAAGAAAACAAAACCACTATAAATTGTCTTATTTATTGGCATAACCTAATCATTAATGGTTAAGCATTAAAAGATAACTGTTTTTGCCATTCAGTCATGTCAGTAAAGAGTGTATAATAAAGAGTGTATTTGGCTTGAGAAATGTTTTTGTGCTTAAAGAATACTGGATAATCAAAATGACAAAAATACATAAGCAAACTACTTTTTACTTTTGATAATATATGGAAATATATTAAACCTGTAAAACAGATTCATTATTCTATTTTAATTATGAACTAAAATGTTTACTGTCATTCTGCAATCATATTTCAGATGGTGGCTTAGTGGCTTAGTGGTTAGCACGTTCGCCTCACGCCTCACACCTCCAGCATCCTGGGGTCAAGTCTTGCTCCTGCTCACTGTGTGTGGAGTTTGCATGTTCTCCCCGTGCTTGGTGGGTTTTCTCCCACAGTCCAAAGACATGCTTCTAGGCTGATTGTAGTCTCTAAATTGCCCTTAGTGTGTGAATGTGTGTGTGTGTGCCCTGCGATGGGTTGGCACTCTGTCCAGGGAGTATCCTGCCTTGATGCGCAATGACGCCTGAGATAGGCACAGGCTCCCTGTGACCCTAGGATAGATCGGATAAGCGGTAAAGACAATGGAATGGAATTATTTCAGATCCGAGGAGCAGACAGACAATTAATAGACATAGCGGTTAAAACACATAGCATAGATGAAGAGGATAAAGTACTGCAAGCTTCAAACCATTTTGGATGAAGGACAGGACGTAAGTGATCCATGTGAACAGTTTGTAAATGACCTGTTTACAGGTCTGGACTTACCAAAAAAAAAAAAGCACTTTGAAAATAGTTTCTTGCCATGTTACTCTAAAAGCGCTCAGCTCAAAGTGCATAATTTCTGCCTCTGCTCTATTCATACAGTAATTGGTGTCATTCTCTGTCAGGAGAGAAGCCACATGCGATAATCAGAAACATAATCAGAAACATAATCAGAAACATGAGAACATTATGTGCAGTTTGTACCATAATTCAGCTCTTTCCTGAGGTATTTACTTCATTTTTGAGGGTGAAATGCCACATACTCCCAAACAAAGCGCGTTGCATTCATGAGTCAGATTCGGAAACAGTGCATGAATGATGTAAGCTTGTGTTACTGTGAAGTATTCTCTGTTGTAGGTGATTATGACTGTATTCATAAGTTGTAGCATTCATGGCTATACATGTGTTTGATACAATGTCCGCTATGTCTCACGTGCCCAATGTAGGTGCTTTTAGCAGTGGTGCTTTTGCTGAGCAGCAAGCTGATCAGTCTTTCCCCATACGCAGCCTTTGTATTATAGCCAGCATTAATATTTTAAGAAATTTGTGCTCCTCTGTGGCATCAGACCAAACGGGTTAGCCTTCAGTCCCCACAAGTACAACTATCAGTGAGTTTTTGGCACCCATGACCCTGGTTGTCCTTCCTTGGATCACTTTTTTGATAGGTACTAAACACTGCATACTGGGAACACCCCACAAGACCTGCTGTTTTGGAGAAGCTCTGATCCACTCATTTAGCCATCATAATTTAGTTGCAATCAAAATCGCTCAGATCCTTACACTTGCTCATTTTTCCTGCTTCCAACACATCAACTTTGAGACTGCTGCCTAATAGACCCCACCTCTTGACAGATGCCATAATAATGACATAATCTATGTTATTCACTTCACCTTTTATCACCTGAAGTTCAGACATTAAAATGTTTGATGTACATTTTGAGATTCCTTTCTGCTCACCACGATTGTAATCAGTGGTTATTTACATAGCCTGATTGTCAGCTGGAGCAAGTGTTATTTATTTCTTAAATGACGACCACCATCCCATAAGACCATGCGACGTGATGTGCTTGTGCACGAATAAATATATTGTGTACTGGTTTGTATAACCCATCTACGAATATGAGTAACTTTCCCTGTGTAAATATTACATAACTTTTAGATTTGCTATATGCACACTAAACTAACAAGAACACACCAAAATTCCCTAACAAGGGTATCTGTTACGGCCGGTAGTGTCCGGCGAGATGGAACAGACTCAATGCGAGGGCAGACATCGACAGGGGTTTATTAACAAAAGAACATATAACATTGACCAGACACACGACACTACTCACGCCACTTCAAACGAGGACTAGCAAACAGAACAAACACAGACACCACTTTAAATAGGGTAAGTAATCACAGGGAACATAGGGATCAGGTGAACAGAGGCAGGAACACATTAGGATAAGGCGGGGCTAAAACAAACACATGGCAGACATAAACAAAAACAAACATGACAGGACAACCCCTGCAGAAAGCCCCCTAGTGGTCCTACAAGGGAACTTGCCCACCGTAACAGTATCACAGTAGCAAAGCAAACATGAAGGTTATATTTTACAGTTTTCTATTTTACACCATGCTCCTGCCACAACTTAATTAGTTCATCCTCTAGTGAGGAGTTCCACTGCAGCCATGAATGCCTGCCTTGATGTAATTACAGATAATGAATAATCAGATATCGTTTGTGCAGTTAGTTTGACTCTGCAAAATTAGTCTGCCTGATGCTGCTCTGAGTTGTTACCTGCAGTGTACTGTGTATTGTATTACATAATGTTTCACTTGAACCGTTTTGCACACCAATATTTATTTTTACATATAAAAGTAATTGATATATTTTCTACACCGATCAGCTATAACATTATGAGCAGTGACAGGGGAAGTGAATAACACTGATGATCTCATCATGGCACCTGTTAGAGGGTGGGATATATTAGGCAGCAAGTGAACTTCTTGTCCTCAAAGTTGATGTTAGAAGCAGGAAAAATGGGCAAGTGTAAGGATTTGAGTGAGTTTGACAAGGACCAAATTGTGATGGCTAGACACTGGATCAGAGCATCTCCAAAACTGCAGCTCTCAAGTTTGTATTGTCGACTGTATTCCCGCTTCTGACGAGGTCGAGCAGAAGATTTTCTAGAAAGTTTGTATTGTCGACTGTATTCCCGCTTCTGACGAGGTCGAGCGGAAGACTTTCATAGAAAATTTGTTTGAGTAACTGTGCACAGAGTTTTTTTGGTTACCCTGCAGCTGTAAGAGAAGCATCTGGTGGTTTTCCCTTTCGGTGGTGGTTTCTGTGATATTCTGTGAACATTTACCTTCTGTGCCTGTGTACCAAATTCTTAAGTTTAATCATGGGTCAAGGTAGTAGTGACTACCCTAAGCCCCATCCAGAAGAAACCCCAAGGGACTGGATGGAGCGTTGTGGTTTTGGCTATTATTGCACTCCATTTGTTGATAATTTGGAGGATGGTCTGAAAGCATTCCTCAGATGGGGATTTTCTCTAGACGTGGTAGCTTTAAGCCTGAATATCTTGGTATGGCTTTTCGTATGATATATGAAGGACAGGGAGATGATGAGGTGTACGTTGATGTGCTGCCTCGTAAGCGCCCCGGGGGTTAAAAGCACGCCCAATGCGGCTGCACCATCAGTGATGTCTTCCAAAGGGAAGACTGTTGGAGCCTCTGCTCCTGGAATTCCATCCTCTAGGGATGATGACTCAGAACCCTTTTAACCTCCTCGGAAGAGATCTTATGTCTCGTCTACACATGACATTGACCTTCTCAGGCTCTAAGCTTGTGATTTCTACACCCACACAGACACATAACTCTCACATACACCATTCTCCCTTTTCTGCGAACTGCGCTGCTCTGGCAGTTACCCAAACCGCAGACACACAAACAACTGATACACCGGACCTTTCACTCCTGCGAAAAACGTTGCCTATCTCTTTGTGGGCCATGCACAAGGACGATGTGGGCTTTGTGTAGTGTGAACCTTATGTTGCAAAATTGAAACACCTGCATCCTGTTTTTGTTAAACAGTATCCTCTGTCCGAAGACAAGGCCTGTGGTATTGACAAGATCCTGTCCGCCCTTCTAGATCAAGGTGTTGTTGTTCCTGTTTACAGTTCTTACAACACCCCTGTTAACCCAGTTCCCAAACCTAATGGTGAGTGGCGCTTTACCCAGGACTTGAGAAAGATTAATAACCTAATCATTCCCGTGGCACCTGTTGTGCCTGATGTTTTGGGCATCATGTCTTTTCCACATTCTTATTCTCATTTTTCTGTTGTAGACCTTTGTTCTGCATTTTTCAGTGTCCCTGTCTCCCCGTGCACGCAGCCACTGTTTGCTTTCACACACAGGGGGGCTCAGTATACCTGGACAAGATTACCACAAGGCTTTATTGACTCACCTGCCGTTTTCTCTGCAGTTGTTCATTCCTCATTACAGGACCTGATTCTCCCGGAAGGGGCTGTGGTTCTCCAATATGCTGATGATCTTCTCATCTCTGCTGAAACTGCTGACATCTGTAAAGAGGCCACCTGGTCCCTCCTCAACCGGCTGGCCCAACAAGGCTTCAAGGTGTCTCTCAGCAAGCTCCAGTTTTGCAAAACGGAGCCCACACAGCTGAACTCTCCCAGCTGCACTGCCGAGACAGACGCGAACTAACTGGCTCGTCTTCTACCTCTGCTGTCCATTGCTGCAACAACATATGTATTCGACTCCTAGAGCTCTTCTGTCTACTTCTAAATTCATACCACACACACACCACGCATTCTACGTCTTTCCATACACGGGACAGCGGGACTGCTACCACCTCATTCATCAAATCATAAGTCAACTGCCCAATAAACGAGGGGTTTGGCTTACTCCATCTGGATCTCAAGGATTCCCTGCACGTTCCCGCATCAGCCCACAATGTCTTCAGGCTATCATTAACCTTTTAAAGTCACGGGCAGGTAACTCAGAGGCTATCGCTGTATTGGAGTGTTGTTTCCAGTGGTACCCATCGTCATCATACCAACGTTCATACTATACAATCTTCATTACTTGTTCACTATCTAGATAATAATACAGGACTGTATTGTTGCAAATATTATTGTGTTTCAATAAACCCTTCTGCACAGCATTGGGTTTATAATTAGTGATTGTGTACATATATGAACATACTTCGCCAATATCACATTGAATGTATTAAAACTTCCTCTTTCTGGATAGTTACTAGGAATTCTAGTTCTCCTCGCTTTCATCCACAGACTTTGGTGTTCTGACCGCATTCTTTACCACGTATTTTCGCTCTCTATTTATACTGGTCCTGTCCCATATTATCAGCCTCCTGTACGGAGATAAGAAAGGAATAAAAGGGGGCATGTTTATTTTTGTGGTTATTCTTATTCTTATTATTATTCAACGATATGTTATCTTATGAATAAAAGGGGGCAACTGTTAGAATGAAATCCTCTCTTTTTGTATCTTTCCTTTGGTAAGCTATGTCTCATGTATTATGTACTCACTGTGTGACGTAACTTTACAGTATGTAACCTCACTTGTACCTTTGTGAATACACCTAGCAACTGTGTTATTATGATTAATCACCTTATAATTATCCTCTGAAGCATTTTCTGTAAAGAACTGTCATTATACTCATCATTTACTATAACTGTCCGAATACTTATGAACATGCCCTGTGTGCACACCTCCTCTGTGAAATGTGTGCTTGTTCTGCAAGAATGACCCTCCCACATGTGTGTGTGTATCACCGAATAAATACTTCTGTCCTTCTCATAATAAACCGGAGCTATCTTGGTAAACTGAGACTCTAGTCTCTTTATTGGAATATCTCTCCAGGCCTGTCTTTTGCGGATCTTCAGCTGCTGGGTGCCGGGGTCCTACTGTTTGACAACCTCTGAAAGAACTGATTTATCATTTTGTTCTAACAGGTTCATTACAAAAACAGAAGAAAAACAGAGATTAGCAACTACCAGCTTTATTCTTCAGCTGAGATATCAGCCAAGTGGGCAGTAGGAGAAGTTGGGGAGTAGGATGGAGAAAAAGGGTGGAATGAAGAAGCAGAGGAGGATGAAGAAGGAGGAGGAGAGGGAAAGTGATCCTAGCAATCAGACGGGGATGGGGACCCAGCGAGATTAAGGGCATCAGGTTCCGGCTCAGCATCAGGTTCAGGTTCATCAGCAGGGTCAGGCTCATCATCAGGGGCAGGCTGGGTGTCAAGATCAGGCTCAGGTCCACTCAGGTGAGTGGAGGCCTAAGCAAGAACAGGAAGGTTATCCAATACATCAGACAGGAAGCAGCTGAGTTCAGTTGCCACGAATCTTAAGAGGCGAGCACTCTCAAGGCAGCATCTCAGGCTTCGTCGAAGAGGCCTTTGGCCTGCAAAGCCAAAGCCATGTGCTCGTCTGTGCCTATGCACCATGGTATAGGGAGAATCAGCAAGGCCGACGTGCACGTTCTCAAAACAAAATGTACGGCAACTCTGGGAATAGGAGAGGGGAACGTCATAACAACCCTAAGATAGGACAATAACAAGATATGAAAATGTCTGGTGAAGCAAAACAACCAAATGAGAAATTATAATATTAATAGAAGTGCACATATACCTTATTGTACTAAAATCAAAGTATACCACAGAGAGAGAGCATAAGGAATAGGTAAATAGGTAAATAGGGAAAATGACTTACCTAGGTAAGGTGGAGGGGTGCTGTAAGGTTCTGTGGGAAAAATCAAGCTCGGGTCAGAGATGGAAGTGGAGTGTGAGAGGCGAGATGATGTGGAGGCAAATGGCAGGTGGCTGTGTTTATAGGTGAGGTGGGTCAGGGCTCAAGACCAAGTTAAATCAAAACAGTGAATGAACCTTTTCTAGTGGCTGGTATTAACCAAAACATGGAACAAAATAAAAAAATCACCGAATGGCAGTCAAGCACAGAGGTGATGTACAGGGGAAATACAAAAAAAAGGGGTTTGTGATAGAAATATGGGAGGAAACTGCACTAAACCTAACTGAACTATCTGCAGAGCAAATAAGTTTAAACCCTTAGATAATAAAACCAACAATAAACAAGGATAAATGAATAAAAGAATAATTAAATATTGGGAGCAAAAAAAAATCTTAATACTCTAAATAAATGCCAGATAACCCCACAAAGCAAGCCCTCAAGTACTCTGGTATAGGGGATATAATAAATAGGTTCCTAAAGTATAATCAGTAAATACCTAATTTCTGCAAATACTGTAACATGTTAACTATGATAGACAGGTCTAGGCCTGACTTAAAGGCCCAGCAATTGGTATCCTTGAGGCCAACAGGTGGTAATTTTAAGGCCACCAGTTATGGACAAACGAAGGAGGGGTTGATTTTATGGGGCATATTCAGCAGAAAAATCATCTATTGTCAAAATAAGCGCTGACAAACAAGTGTAAGGAGGGGTAAAAATCCCCGTATATATAGGGGTAATTTTGTATGGGGGGGGTGTACTTGACCGCATCGGGCCTGAAGCTGTGTTTTTTTTGAGTGCCAATAAAGCTGGTTTGCTTCTTCTTATTCAAGCCTGAAGAATTTTAATTATTTTCTTTCTTATAATTTAGCAAAGTATTTGGTAAATATAGGTAATTGAAGAAGACTTCAGAACCATCCAGAAGAGTGTCTACTCAGAGGGGACTCTGGGTTCCGACAGTAGCTGCTGTTATTGCACAGGTAAAGTCCACTCTGCTTTAACTTATATTGTGTGCTGTCTTATATTCAGACTATCCTTTCCAGTGACCACAATCAGAACTTCCTGTTTTTAAACGGAAAGAAGATTGTGATGCGACTGCCAGCAGCTAACAACCAGGTGAATTTTTTTTTTTTTTTTTTGTGCAAAATACTTTCATTCACTTATCTTTAAAATGTTGTAGTAGTTCAATTAAAAATGAGGTTAATGAAACCTATGGGAATAACTAATTTTCTCTTTTTATGTTTCTAATTAACAATCAAAACGTGCTATGGATGAAGGCTATTCTTAGGATAAATAATAAAATAAAATGTACATATTAAAGATGGCTCTGGGGTGTGCAATAGTAATAGAACTTTGGCCTGTGTGTTACATCATCTGTGTATCTTTAATGGAAAACTGGACATGCTTAGGCTTACAGTGGTGTGAAACAGTGTTGCCCCCTTCCTGATTTCTTATTGTTTTGCATGTTTGTCACACTTTAATGCTTCAGATAAACACATTTAAATATTAGTCAAAGATAACACAAGTAAACACACCATGCAGTTTTTAAATGAAGATTTTTATTATTAAGGGAAAACAAAATCCAAAACTACATGGCACTCTGTGACAAAGTGTTTGCCCCCTAAGCCTAATAACTGGTTGGGCCACCCTTAGCAGCAACAACTGCAATCAAGCGTTTTCGATAACTTGCAATGAACCTGTTTACAGCGCTGTGGAGGAATTTGGCCCACTCATCTTTGCAAAATTGTTGTAATTTAGCCACATTGGAGGGCTTCTGAGCATGAACCACCTTTTTAAGGTCATGCCACAGTATCTCAATCACATTGAGATCAGGACTTTGACTAGGCCACTCCAAAGTCTTCATTTTGTTTTAATTCAGCCATTCAGAGGTGGACTTGCTGGTGTGTTTTGGATCATTGTCCTGCTGCAGAACCCAAGTTCGCTTCAGCTTGAGGTCACAAACAGATGGCCGGACATTCTCCTTCAGGATGTTTTGGTAGACAGCAGAATTCATGGTTCCATTTATCACAGCAAGTCTTCCAGGTCCTGAAGCAGCAAAACAGCCCCAGACCATCACACTACCACATATTTTACTGTTGGTATGATGTTCTTTTTCTGAAATGCGGTGTTACTTTTACGCCATGTGTAATGGGACACAGACCTTCCAAAAAGTTACATTTTTGTCTCGTCAGTCCACAGAGTATTTCCCAAAAGTCTTGGGGATCATCAAGATGTTTTCTGGCAAAACTGAGACAAGCCTTTATGTTCTTTTTGCTCAGCAGTGGTTTTGGTCTTGGAACTCCAAACCATACAAACCATTTTTGCCCAGTCTCTTTCTTATGGTGGATTCATGAACACTCACCTTAACTGAGTAATTTTGGTCGGCCGGCCACTCCTGGGAAGGTTCTCCACTGTTCCATGTTTTCACCATTTGTAGATAATGGCTCTCACTGTGGTTTGCAGCAGTCCCAAAGCTTTAGAAATGGCTTTTTAACCTTTTCCAGACTGATAGATCTCAATTACTTTCTTTCTCATTTGTTTTTGAATTTCTTTGGGTCTCGGGATGAGGTCTAGCTTTTGAGGATCTTTTGGTCTATTTCACTTTGTCAGGCAAGTCCTATTTAAGTGAGTTCTTGATTGTGAACAGGTGTGGCAGTAATCAGGCCTGGGTGTGGCTAGAGAAATTGAACTCAGGTGTGATAAACCACAGTTAAGTTATGTTTTAACAGGGGGGGCAAACACTTTTTCATAGAGGGCCATATAGTTTTGGATTTTGTTTTCCCTTAATAATAAAAACCTTCTTTTAAAAAAACTGCATGATGTGTTTACTTGTGTTATCTTTGACTAATATTTAAATGTGTTTGATTACTGAAACATTAAAGTGTGACAAACATGCAAAGAAATTAGAAATCGGGAAAGGGGGGGCCATTTTCACACCACTGTATATACTGCTTCTGGTTAGGGGCTAAAATAAGTAGCCATGTTGAACCCCGGGTAGACAAACTGAGTTATAGAGATTTGTTATTGTTTCGCTTTAACAGGACGCAGTTCGTGTACAGTTGGCCTACGAGGCTCTGATTTGGTTCCTGAGGACATCATCAAAACCAGGACTTGATTGCAGCAGACTTATTTAAATATCAAAGAATTTAATTCATAGAACTGCAACCTGTAAAGTAATGTATATGAAATTTAAAATTTTTTTTTTTATTTTTCACCTTTGTGCAGCTCCATTTCAAGTTTTTGGTTGTTTTTTATGAACTGCTCGTCTTCAGCTACTTCTGCAACGGCTTAGCACCTGAGACAGTAAGTGCATGTTGAATGTTTTCCCATATTTTAATTAATATTTTCAAAGCGATAATATATGGCATTAATGGAGCTTGTTGTCTTTCTTTCTAAAAGTTTGAGGGAGGATTCTTACAGGGGACTGATGGCACTCATCAGCATGTGGGACCTGGATGTGTGGGAGCCTGCAGCAGGGCTGTATTTTACAGTGCTTATTGTAAGTGTTGAATATCTTCTGATGTGGTTTTTTTGTTTTTTTTTTTTTTTTTCAATAGGATCAGCTGACAGAACTTTTAGTAGTTCTGTTTTCTCAGCCCCTGGAGCTCTACGACGACCCAGAAGCCTTGGCCACTGTAGTACTGCGACTCTTTAACAGCATGTCCAGCTGATGATGGCCACTTTGGAAAAGCTTTGAGCTATGTGTTCCCTTACCCCTGCACCTCCCCATAACCCTCCCATCCCTCACCCCAAACAAACACACACACACACCACACACACACACACACATGCATAAAACAGCAGCGATTTCTAATGATTAGTTTATTCATCAATGCCGCAGCATAGTTTTAACTCTTAATACACTCAACATTAACTAATAGGAACATCTGTACACCTGTCCATTTAGGGCATTTATCCAATCAGTCAGTCACGTGGCAGTAGCAAAATACATAAAATCATGCAGATACAGGACAAGGGTTCTGTTAATGCTTACATTAAACATCAGAATGGGGAGAAGTGTGATTTCAAGTGATTGAAATTTCAGTGGGTGGAAATGCTTGGTTGATAAGAGAGGTCAAAGTAAAATGGTCAGATTGGTTCAAGCTGCCTGGAAGGATATTTTAATGACTAATGACTCTTTACAACTGTGTTAAGGCAGAAACTCTTCTTAGCATGCATCTGGGGCTAAATCCCATGGGATCAGCTGTTTCTGCCCTACTCAAACCAACTCATCTGGAAGCAACTTCCATGCCATGGTTAAATCACACTTTTCCCAATTCTAATGTTTAATGTAAACATTACCTGAAGCTTTTGACCTATATCTGCATGTGTCCCGGGGTGTTCCTATTAAAGTGTACAGTAGGTGTAAGTTATTCCTATTCCTTAATGTCCTTATTAGCAAGTCAGTTGTTTTTTGTCATATTTTACATTTTTTCCTTTTCCTTTACTAACCCCACATTTGCCCCACATAGCACTCCACAGGTAAGTATAAACAAATTTCGTAATATTTCACTTACCACTGTATATAAATCTCTCTTCTTGTCTTTCTTAACAGGTCTGCAGGACTCAAGGACATCCCTTTAGCCTGTGTAGAATTTTTCTCTTTCCCTTTATCAATCCCACCACCCCAATTACCCCCTCACCCCTCTATGTAGAATGTAGACACTGTATGCTTTTTATAAGTAAAAATTTTTTAAAAATTTTTTTTATTATTTATATAATTATTTAAAAAAATATTTTTTTAATTATTAATATTTATATTTTATTATAAAATAAATTTCCTTTAAAAAAAACAAAAATTTTCTAAATATTAAATATATATAATAAATATAAAAAATAATAAATAATTTTTTTTATTTATTTTTTTTTTAAAAAAAACTTTTTAAAGGGAAAAATTTTTTTAAAAAAAAGGGGGAAAAAACAAATTTTGCAAATTTTTAAATTTAAATTGCCCGGGGTTTGCCGGGGGCGGGAAAGGGGAAGCCGGGGGAAAAGGGGGGGAGAAAGGGGGGGGAAGGAAGAAACGGGAACTGGGGAAAAAAAATAAATTAAAGGGTTTTTAAAATCAAAGGAAAAGTTTAAAATTCCCTTAAACCAAAAATTAATCCAAAAGGGGCTTGGTCTTTTATTAAAAATTTTTCCCTATCAAAAGGGACCCCGGGGGTTTTTTCCCGGGGGCCCAACCCTAACCCCCCCAAAAAGGGCAGGCCTCCCCCCGGAAAAAAGGGGGGGCGTCAAAAGGGAAAAATTTTTTAAAATTTAAATTTTTTTAAAAATTTTTTTAAAATTAAAAAAAAACTTATTATTATTTTTTTTTTCGGTTTTTCCCCTTTAGGGGTAAGGGGAATCATCTCTCTCCACCTATCCCTATCTTCTGCATCCTCAACAATTGCACCCCTAGTTTTATATCCTCATTTATTCCCTCCATATATTTTCCCCTTTGGCCTTCCTCTTTGCCTCCTGCCTGGCAGCCCCATGTCCCCCAAAATTTTCCTACCAATATACTCACTCTCCCTCCTCTGAACATGTCCAAACCATCTTAATCTGGCCTCCCTAACCTTTTTCCCCCCAAAAGTCCAACATGAGCTGTCCCTCTGATGTACTTTTCCTAATCCTGTCCAAT
Organism: Hemibagrus guttatus; assembly: GCA_033459395.1. Classification (NCBI taxonomy): domain Eukaryota; kingdom Metazoa; phylum Chordata; class Actinopteri; order Siluriformes; family Bagridae; genus Hemibagrus; species Hemibagrus guttatus. The sequence continues at coordinate 26,225 of JAUCMX010000041.1, read as the reverse complement.
CTTGTCACTCCCAAAGAGAACCTCAACATCTTCAGCTCTGCTACCTCTAGCTCTGACTCCCGTCTCTTCCTCAGTGACACTGTTTCTAAACCATACAGCATGGCCGGTCTCACCACTGTCCTGTACACCTTCCCCTTTTTGCTGATATTTTCCCATCACACAGAACTCCCGACACCTTTCTCCACCCATTTCCCAAACCCGCCTTTCACTCGCTTCTTTACCTCTTTCCCACACTTCCATTACTCTGGACTGTTGACCCCAAGTACTTAAACTCCGTACCTTCTTCACCTCTTCACCCTGTAACCTTACTGTTCCACTTCCCTCCCTTTCATTCACACACATGTACTCAGTCTTACTACGACCGACCTTTTATTCCTCTTCTCTCCAGCCAAACCTCCACCTCTCCAGGTTTTCCTCCACCTGCTCCCTGCTCTCACTACAGATCACAATGTCATCTGCAAACATCATTGTCCAAGGAGACTCCTGTCTGACCTCCTCTGACAACTGGTCCATCACTATAGCAAACAGGAAGGGGCTCAGAGCCGATCCCTGATGCAGTCCCACCTCCACATTGAACTCCTCTGTCTGACCTACAGCACACCTCACCACTGTCCTGCTCCTCTCATACATGTCCTGCACCACTCTGACATACTTCTCTGCTACTCCTGACTTCCTCATACAGTACCACAGCTCTTCTCTTGGCACCCTGTCATACGCTTTCTCCAAGTCTACAAACACACAGTGCAACTCCCTCTGACCATCCCTATACTTCTCCATCAAAATTCTCAGAGCAAAAATTGCATCTGTTGTGCTCTTCCTGGGCATGAAGCCATACTGCTGCTCACAAATTCCCACTACCTTCCTTAACCTAGCTTCCACTACTCTTTCCCATAGCTTCATTGTATGGCTCATCAACTTTATCCCCCTATAGTTGCTGCAACTCTGCACGTCACTCTTATTCTTAAAGATCGGCACTAACACACTTCTTCTCCATTCCTCAGGCATCCTCTCACTTAAAAATTCCACTGCTGCCTCTCCCAGACACTTCCAGACCTCCACCGGGATGTTATCAGGACCAACTGCCTTTCCACTTTTCATCCTCTTCAAAGCCTTCCTGACTTCATCCTTTCTAATCTTATCTACTTTCTGTTCCACAGAGTTCGCCCCTTCTACTCTTTTTTCCATCTCATTTTCCTCATTCATCAGCTCCTCATTTCCATCTCCTCTGTACACTCTCCTCACTTGTGAGCACCCTTCCATCTCTATCCTTAATAATTCTAACTTGCTGCACATCCTTCCCATCTCGATCCCTCTGCCTAGCTAACCTGTACAAGTCCTTCTCTCCTTCTCTAGTGTCTAACCTAGTATACAACTCTTCATATGCCTTCTGCTTGGCCTTAGACACCTCCCTCTTCACCCTGCACTGTAACTCCTTGTATTCCTGTCTATTTTCTTCAGTCCTGTCCATGTCCCACTTCTTCTTGGCTAACATCTTTCTCTGGACACTATCCTGAACTTCTTCATTCCACCACCAAGTCTCCTTATCTTCTTTCCTCCTTCCAGATGACACACCCAGCACCTTTCTCCCTGTCTCCCTGATCACTTCTGCTGTAGTTTCCCAGTAATCTGGCAGCACTACCTGACCACCCAGAGCCTACCTCAACTTCTGTCTAAATTCCTCACAACAATCCTCCTTTTTCAGCTTCCACCACTTGGTTTTCTTCTCTATCTTTGACCTCTTGTTCTTACAGACCATCAAAGTCATCCTACACACCACCATCCTATGCTGTCTGGCTACACTCTCTCCCACTACCACTTTACAGTCACTAATCTCTTTCAGATTGCCTCTTCTACATAGGATGTAGTCTACCTGTGTGCTCCTACTTCCACTCTTGTAAGTCACTCTATGCTCCTCCCTCTTCTGAAAATAAGTGTTAACCACAGCCATGTCCATCCTCTTAGCAAAGTCCACTACCATCTGTCCTTCTAGGTTCCTTTCCTTAACTCCAAACCTGCCCATCACCTCCTCATCACCTCTGTTCCCCTCACCAACATGTCCATTAAAATCCGCTCCTATCACCACCTCTCACCTGTGGGAATACTCTCTATCACCTCATCTAATTCACTCCAGAATCTCTCTTTCTCCTCTAACTCACAACCTACCTGTGGGGCATAACCACTAACAACATTCAACATCACCCCTTCAACCTCTAACTTCAGACTCATCACCCTGCCTGACACTCTCTTCACCTCCAGAACATTCCTCACAAACTCCTCCTTCAGGACCACACCTACACCATTTCTCTTACTATCCACACCATAATAAAACTGCTTGAACCCTGCTCCTATACCACGAGCCTTGCTACCCTTCCACCTGGTCTCCTGTACACACAGTATATCCACCTTCCTTCTCTCCATCATATCAGCCAGCTCTCTACCTTTCCCTGTCATAGTACCAACATTCAGAGTTCCTATTCTCAGTCCTACACTCTTACCTTTCCTCTTCTCTCTCTGTCTGTGCACTCTCCTCCATCCTCTACTTCTTCGACCAACAGTAGCCCAATTTCTACCAGCGCCCTGATGGCGGTCGTTGTTACCCCGGGCCTTGACCGATCCGGTATGAAATTCAGAGTACTGACGATTCGCATGATTAAATTTGGCAGTGTTTTATGCCGGATGCCCTTCCTGACGCAACCCTCTCTTTTATTTATCCGGGCTTGGGACCGGCACAGAAGTCACTGGACTGTGACCCCCATGGCTAGATTATTATTATTATTATTATTATTATTATTATTATTATTATTATTATTATTATTATTATTATAAGCACAGTGTTTAAAAGACAAATAATAAGAAATGCGCACAGAAAAAATTGCGTTGCTTTATTTTTAGTTTAGATTATTCGCAGCATTCTGTTTGAAATGTTTTATCATTATTTACAGTAACTCTAGGAGATAAAACTCATTCATAATGGATAACAAAGGTGTCATGAAGACGCTGTGGTTTCTAATTGCACCACCAGAGGGCGCGCTGAGACTGTTAAATATTCCCTAACCGGAAACCGAAACATCCCAATGGCATCATCTAGAGGAAATGGTGCAGAAATTTTGTAAACTTTTTAAAGCATCATTTGCATGTAAACGGAAATGAAATACGATGTGGAAAAAAGTGCAATTTGCATACATTTTCATTAACATTAAAATGGATTAAAAAAATACACCGATCAGCCATAACATTGTGAGCAGTGCCAGGTGAAGTGAATAAGACTGATGATCTCCTCATCATGGCACCTGTTAGTGGGTGGGATATATTAGGCAGCAAGTGAACATTTTGTCCTCAAAGTTGATGTGTTAGAAGCAGGAAAAATGGGCAAGCGTAAGGATTTGAGCGAGTTTGATGAAGGACCAAATTGTGTTGGCTAGGCCACTGGATCAGAGCATCTCCAAAACTGCAGCTCTTGTGCTGCAGTGGTCAATATCTATCAAAAGTATCCTTTGAGTCCTGTAAGTTGTGAGCTGAGGCCCATGCAAGGCAACTTACAGGACTTAAAGGTTCTTCTGCTAACATCATTGTGCCACATACCACAGCACATCTTCAGGGATCTAGCGTAGTCCTTCATGCCTCGATGGGTCAGAGCTGTTTTGGCAGCAAAAGGGGGACCAACACAATATTAGACAGGTGGTCATAATGTTATGGCTGATCAGTGTATGATACAGTATAAACGATAACATTAATTCTTCTTCTCATCAAATTCATTTCATTAGCCAAGATATTTGGTTAGGTTTGATTTCTAAAATTCACTTCTTATTTGTGTTCTTGAGCTTTGAGGCTTCGCTAGAGCATAAGGGACATGTGCAGCTACCAAATTAGCATTGTGCACCTGCGTGTTTAAAGGTAACATCATTAGGTATTAGGTAAGATCAATCGTTTTATTTTCAAAACTAAGACATTCGAATGATTTGTTTATTTTTATTTTTTGTTTCGTTTACTTTGTAAAAATGCCCATGCCTGCAAAACTCTGCATCTTAGGTGGCCACAGATTAGCTAGAAGTTGCGACCTAAAAAAAACAAAGTGTGGAATGTTGGACACTTCATGCGCTCAACACTTTGTTCACGTAAAAAAGAAAATCCATAAAGATGCCTGATGAGACTCTGCTGGATGAGACATCTTACAAATGTCTTTTGAATTAGCCAACATTATGTGATTTATTTTTCAACATAATAAAAACAATAATGCTAAAGCTAGCGGCATGGTGTGACATGTGTTTGACGTTGTTTTCAGTGGCCTGGGATACGGCTTCCACTGGTAGCTATAAGCTTTAATCATTTTTTCTTAGCAACATTAGCATTTACATTCCTAGAGTGCAAAACTTAAAATAAAATCTAAACTCAGGCAATGAACAACGTTGCTGGGTTTGGGGTCACGGGAATGTTACATAATCATCATCATCATCATTATTATTATTATTATTATCATCCTCATCATCATCATTATCATCATCATCATCATTATCATCATCATCATCATCATCATAAATTATTATCATCCTCCTCCTCTTCCTCCTCCTCCTCCTCATCATTATCATCATCGTCATCATCATCATTATCATCCTCATCATCATTTTGTCTAAGAGGTTACTTATGGAACCTACTTACATATTAAGTAAGTAACTAAGTAATTAAATAACTGATTAAAGTAAATTAGAGTAACTTATTGAAAGATTTAATGATTGAAGTTGATTAGATTTGTTTTTAGTAATTATAGTTAGCTAGAAGTAGAATTATGAATTGATTAGAATTTGATTTATGCAAAAGTATGATATTTCAAGGAACATTACACCCCTCTCTGAGACTTTTAAGTCTCTTAACTCCTTTTCTCCTTTCTCTTAGCTCTTAGGCCTAGTCCACATGTACACGGATCTTTTTAAAAATGGATTTTTTCGTTTTTAAAAAAAATTTCGTCCACACAAGCACGGTTTCAAAAATTTTAAATGGACCCTCTAGCACCCCCCTTTTTTGTTTGCTTTGTTTTTATATTAATTGTTTTCTCCTTCTCTCTGTTGATTGACTTGTTCATGATCATACAACATCCTATTGATACTATAGTGCAGGGTGCGATGCCCGCGTTTGTGTGGACAGGGCCTTAGCTTACTACTTTGTAACCTGTTGGTATCCTTCTGCCATTCTACCATTACAGCACTTATATAAGGTTATAACATATTATAGTATATAGCATATACCACATAGTAAAGCATGGCGATAATGGTAGTGATAATAATGAAAATTCATTCACTCATTGTCTACCGCTTCTCTGAACTATTCTCAGGTCACGGGGATCTCAGGCGTCATTTGGCATCAAGGCAGGATACACCCTGGACAGAGTGCCAACCCATCACAGGGCACACACACACACTCTCATTCACTCATGCAATCACACACTACGGACAATTTAGAGATGCCAATCAACCTACCATGCATGTCTTTGGTTTGGGGGGAGGAAACCGGAGTACCCAAAGGGAAAAACCCCCGAGGCACGGGGAGAACATGCAAACTCTACACACACGGCGGAGGCGGGAATTGAACCCCCAACCCTGGAGGTGTGAGGCAAACGTGCTAACCACTAAGCCACCGTGCCCCCCAATAATGAAAATAATAATGATAATTAAAATGAAAACAAAATTACAGCCCATCCATACCAATTCCATTCCATTACATTACACCTTTCTGAAAAGAATTGTTATTATGGTTGCCTCTCTCAAAACAACACAGTGAACCAGGAGTGGGCAAAAAAAACCCAAGTGCCAATTATGAGGGGAAAAATTCCCCCTCTGCCCGCCTTTGTGGCACGACAGTGTGTACTTAACACCAGGGTCACCACTCAATGAAACCAACATATATATATATATAAACATGTAAACACATAAATACATACAGGACATGATCAATTAATATGTGTGTGTTAATGTGGTTAGTTCAGGTCCACCACCAATGGTGTGTCGGATGTAGCTGGGATATCCAGTGGGGCAAGGGTAGTCGTAATCGTTTGTTGGCGCGCAATGTCGCCCAGATATTCCCTTTTGAACGCATTGGGTGTATGCATATTGGTCTCCGTGTTACAGCAAGTGCTTCAGAATCAGTTTCTTTCCACAGATGAAAAAACAGAGGAGGCCTTGGAAGATCCTCCAACCATTGACGTTGTCCGGGTGTGTGTGAAGTCCATATAGGGTATTCACAGAAGTAGATAGTGACATACTCTAGAACAGTTTGCTGCTCAATGTGGCGAGAAAGTAAGTACGCATGACGTCTTTTGTGGCCATATGCTTGGGCCATCGAAATGGCGTGATGTAGTCAATATGAGTGGACTCGACATGTGAGCCTATCACTAAGCTGGTAATCTGTTTCCCATTTGTGGTCAAGCCAAGTTCCGTTGATATGCATTTGGAATGGGCTAAAAGATGAGATTCTGGATGGGTGTCCTCAAATATTGGAGACCATGGAGGATGCTCATTAGATGGTGGGTGCGAATGCCAGAATACAGGTGCATGTGGTTGGTCTCGAACGTTCCATGGGTGTTCACATATAGCTCGCCTTTCCATATTTGCCACCAGCTTGGAGCAGGCTGGGCACCGGAAGCTGCGATGGAAGGTGTAGACAAACCCATCGGTACACGGCTCTAGCACGGCACACATTGAATGATAACACCATCTGTGGCGACACCGCATTAGACCACTTGCCCCATCATTCGCCATGGTCCTGCACACAACACTTAATCCAAGATAGACAACATAGACATAGGCAACATAGACATGGAATAACATGGAACAGACAAACAACACAAACACATTAACTACTTGTTTTTAGTTTTTAGTGCTCTCTCCTTCCTCCTGTGGCCGGGAGGAGGTTCCACCAATTCTATGGATGTCCCATATAATTGCATTAGCATATATTGTCCAAACAGAGCATGTACAGTTTTGTCAATGAGAGCTCGCAGAAAGGGAATACAACAGCAGGCCATTACCGCCATTACTATGAGTGCTACTAGAATAGTTACACCAATACGCACAAGTCCTGCTATCCAGTTATTGGAAAATAGCCAGTTGTACCAATCGGACTCTGGGACAGCATTATTGTTTACAATCTGATCACGGGTGGCAGCCATGCGGTCCAGCAGGGTGCCCAATGGACCCGTGTGCAGGGGAATAACTGCACAGCACTCGGAACCGATCATCTGACATACTCCCTGAATCGATTTTGTACAGTCATTAGATTCGCCGCATGGAGTTGTTCAGAAATAAGCTTTAATGCCATTGCAGTGTGATTAATGAATCGCTGTTGATTGTAGCAAATGTAATTGATCTATTTAATATTCCTGTGGGATTGCATGTGGGGTGAGAAAATAAGCATAGCTAGAGTTGTAGACTCTTTGAGTGCACGGTGCTCTACTGGAACACCTACTGGCATTCCTTTCCAGTCTATGTAGATTTCAGGGTTTTGGCTCCATTCTGTAACCATGTAATTTTGAATTTCTGACACTTGGGTTGAAGAAATATCACGTTTAGAGCGGGCATGTTGATCAGGAGATGGTTGGCTGTTAAATATTTCCTTAAGCTGGATGTCATTTAATTCGAAAACAGTCAGCCCCCTTTCTAGTAAGACAGTGGTACACAGACCGTGCCATAAGCCTGGAAGCACCTGAAATACTTGTGTGCCTCCACAGTACCAAAAAATGTCAGAAATTTGTAAAGTTCCTAGTCTAAGGTTTGGCACTTGCATTTTAACAGGAATTGTTGGTTCGCATCCGTATTCATGCTCATTACATGAGGTTTGCGGATTTAAGTTCAATTCCCTGCCCTAAGAGGCTTAACGCACATTTCATGTGGTTTTGCACAGCTGTCTCTGCTTGAGCTGAATCTAGGTGTTGTAGCTGTTTAAGTGTTGATTGCGCTTCGTATACCACTTGGCCATTCATATAGGCTTGGCCTACCACTTCTTGTCGTTTGAGTCTTTTTAGGTTTGTAGAAGCCCTCACCGGTATCTCCAGGTTGATGGCTATCTGGTTAATTTTCGCTGCTTCGTTGCGGTGCGGTGTCCCTTTTCCTTATTCTTTGCTTGTTGATCTGCAGATATTAGTAGCCAGAGGATTCCTAGGAATATAATCATTAAACTAGCTCCTGTGACATAATAGTGAGCATTCTGCCGCTTTTTTGACGTGGTTTTAGTTGGGTTTTTTTTGGTTTTTTTGAAAGTTGTGACTTTACCATGTTGTGTTAGTCGGGGTGGTGTTTGAACTACTCGCGTTTACTGGGGTGATGCTTTTATCCAGGCCCGTGTGTTCTGTGCTGGTCCTCCTGTTGATTGGTCTGAGTTCTCAGGGTCACTATCATCTAGGTCTGTGTTTAACTCGGACTTTGTCCCTTTAGGTTCTGGGGACTTCTCCTTTAAGTCTTTCCCTGCTGCTCGACAACAATGGTTGAGGTGATACCAGTACTCCTTACCTTCGACCTTGACTGCAGTAGGTGTTGTAAGTACCACTTTAAAGGGACCTTCACGTCGTGGTTCCTTCCAATGCTTACACTTGAACACTCTGATGTACACGTAGTCTCCGGGCTCCGCTTGGTGTGATGGCTTTTCCACATCACTGCTGCTTATTGCTCCATAAACCTGTGAACACAACGTTCTATGAATCTGGGTTAGATGTTTCACATGGCTTGACATTTCACTTTTGAGTTGCTTCAATGAGGGGCCCTTATAGGATCCCCTTGTAAATGCTACTGGCATTGGCCTGCCTGTTAACATTTCATATGGAGTTAAATGAGTGTTACGGTTTGTCTGTGATCGCATTTTCATCAAAGCTAGAGGTAGCGCTTGGACCCAGGTTAGGTTTGTGCTCGTACAAATCTTAGCTATTTTTTCTTTCAAAATTCCATTCGCCCTTTCCACCATTCCTTGGGACTGAGGATGATACACACACCCCAGTTTGTGTTTTATTCAAAGTGCTTCTGTAATGGCTTTGATTACTGTATATCATATTCGTATTTATATCATACTGTACAATTGCACATCCAGCGTTGTTTCCTTCATTTGTTCGATAGCATTGTTCATCTACAAAGTAAATGTGTTGAGCCATCACCAGAGGCTGTGTTTCTAAGTCATCTCGTAATCTCAAGAATTTTTCAGATTCTTCTGAACAGTTATGTGGGATTCTGTCAACAGGTTGTACTATATTATCTGCAGGGTTAATGCTGTTACACCTCTTGATGGTTAATTCGGGTGCTGAAAGTATCACATCATAGCGGGTGCGCCGGGCGTTAGTTATCGCGAATGATTGACTCGTTAACAATGCATGTAGTGCATGTGATGTATATAAGGTCACTGGATGACCCATAGTGATAGTAGAAGCTTTCGGGTAAGCAAACGCTGCTGCAGCTATTGCGCGATAGCAAGGTTGCATACCTTTTTCCACGTTATCTAGCGCCGTACTGAAATATGCAATTGGCTGTTTCTCTGCTCCATGTTGCTGCTGCATGAGTACAGCCTACGCAAATCCTTTTCTCTCGGATACATATAGCTGGAATGGTTTGCTGTAATTTGGACTTGCTAGCGCCGGGGCTGATGCCATCGTACTTTTTAGCAGCTTGAATGTCGCCTGTCCTTCAGCTGTCCAGGTTAATGGAGCAGTAGGTTTGGTTTGGTTTGCATGTTTTATTATATCTCTGAGGGGTTGCACTTTTATTGCGAAATCACATATCCACGGTCGGCTAAATCCTGCCATGCCCAGAAATGACAACATTTGTCGCACTGTTTTCGGTTGTGGTGCATTTGGGATAGCTTCTACATGGGTAGGTGATATTTTCCGTGTGGTCCCTTCCAGAACTCGTCCCAGGTATTCTACCTTTTTCTGACAGAATTGCAATTTCTCTTTGTTTACCTTATGTCCATTTCGTGCAAGTGTTTGTAATACTGCTATTGAATCTTCCACACACTGTGCCTTTGTTGGGCTACAAATTAGAATGTCATCCACAAATGTCAGGACTTTGCTCATAAGTTGCAGATGTGCTAAATCATATGTCAGCACTCAGATTGAATATTGAACTCTCACAGTATTCCCGTGGTAGTCTTGTATAAGTGTATTGTTGTGCTTCATAAGTGAATGCAAATAATGGTTGGGAGTCTGGATGCATTGGAACATTAAAAAATGCTGAGCATAAATCTATTACTGTGTACCAGTTTGTTTTTTCTGGAATATTAGACAGCGTGGGGATCTGGATCAGGAGTTTCCGCCACCACTACTTGATTTATTGGTCTCAAATCATGGACCAGTCGCCATTTGTCTGAATTAGCCTTTCTAATGGGGAATATGGGAGTGTTGCACTGGCTCCACATTGGAAGTAGTACTCCTGCTTCTACTACCCCTTTCTATTGTCGGTTTTATTCCTTCTATCACCTGTTGTGACAGAGGATACTGCCATTGATATGGCAGCTGAATGTTTGGCTTTTATTGACTCATCCAGGAGGTCACAAAAGACCCCACAACAACATCCAAAGAACTGCAGGCCTCACTTGCCTCAGTTAAGGTGAGTGTTCATGAATCCACCATAAGAAAGAGACTGGGCAAAAATGGTTTGCATGGCAGAGTTCCAAGACCAAAACCGCTGCTGAGCAAAAAGAACATAAAGGCTTGTCTCAGTTTTGCCAGAAAACATCTTGATGATCCCCAAGACTTTTGGGGAAATACTCTGTGGACTGACGAGACAAAAATTTAACTTTTTGGAAGGTCTGTGTCCCATTACATCTGGCGTAAAAGTAACACCGCATTTCAGAAAAAGAACATCATACCAACAGTAAAATATGTGGTAGTGTGATGGTCTGGGGCTGTTTTGCTGCTTCAGGACCTGGAAGACTTGCTGTGATAAATGGAACCATGAATTCTGCTGTCCACAAAAACATCCTGAAGGAGAATGTCCGGCCATCTGTTTGTGACCTCAAGCTGAAGAGAACTTGGGTTCTGCAGCAGGACAATGATCCAAAACACACCAGCAAGTCCACCTCTGAATGGCTGAAGAAAAACAAAATGAAGACTTTGGAGTGGCCTAGTCAAAGTCCTGACCTCAATCCGATTGAGATACTGTGGCATGACCTTAAAAAGGTGGTTCACGCTCGAAAACCCTCCAGTGTGGCTGAATTACAACAATTTTGCAAAGATGAGGGGGCCCAAAAATTCCTCCACAGCGCTGTAACAGACTCATTGCAAATTATGGAAAACGCTTGATTGCAGTTGTTGCTGCTAAGGGTGGCCCAACCAGTTATTAGGCTTAGGGGGCAAACACTTTTTCACAGAGGGCCATGTAGTTTTGGATTTTGTTTTCCCTTAATAATAAAAACCTTCATTTAAAAACTGCATGATGTGTTTACTTGTGTTATCTTTGACTAATATTTAAATGTGTTTATCTGAAGCATTAAAGTGTGACAAACATGCAAAACAATAAGAAATCAGGAAGGGGGCCAACACTGTTTCACACCACTGTAAGCCTAAGCATGTCCAGTTTTCCATTAAAGATACACAGATGATGTAACACACAGGCCAAAGTTCTATTACTATTGCACACCCCAGAGCCATCTTTAATATGTACATTTTATTTTATTATTTATCCTAAGAATAGCCTTCATCCATAGCAGGTTTTGATTGTTAATTAGAAACATAAAAAGAGAAAATTAGTTATTCCCATAGGTTTCATTAACCTCATTTTTAATTGAACTACTACAACATTTTAAAGATAAGTGAATGAAAGTATTTTGCCCCCAAAAAATAAAAAAATTCACCTGGTTGTTAGCTGCTGGCAGTCGCATCACAATCTTCTTTCCGTTTAAAAACAGGAAGTTCTGATTGTGGTCGCTGGAAAGGATAGTCTGAATATAAGACAGCACACAATATAAGTTAAAGCAGAGTGGACTTTACCTGTGCAATAACAGCAGCTACACAGAGGTTTTACTCACAGAAAACCCGCCTGGCGGAGAGCAGGCAGCTTCAAGCTGATATCAGTTACCTCTCTGAATGTGGTACTGTATGAGGAAGTCAGGAGGAGCAGAGAAGTATGTCAGAGTGGTGCAGCACATGTATGGGAGGAGCAGGACAGTGGTGAGGTGTGCTGTAGGTCAGACAGAGGAGTTCAAAGTGGAGGTGGGACTGTGCCCCTTCCTGTTTGCTATGGTGATGGACCAGTTGTCAGAGGAGGTCAGACAGGAGTCTCCTTGGACAATGATGTTTGCTGATGACATTGTGAGCTGTCAGGCAGGAGGCAAAGAGGAAGGCCAAAGAGTAAGTATATGGATGTAATAAATGAGAATATGAAGCTAGCGGGTGCAAGTGTTGAAGATGCAGAAGATAGGGATAGGTGGAGAGAAATGATTCGCTGTGGCGACCCCTGAAGGGAAAAGCCGAAAGAAGAAGAAGAAGAAGATAAGCAATAATTCAGTCTAGACCACCTTTAGACCATTTTACACCAGAACACAGTCCAACCTGTTGTTTTACACCACTTTGGGGTCTCTGCATTATCATTATTATTATTATTATTATTATTATTATTATTATTTTTTGTTGTTGTTGTTGTTGTTGTTGTTGTATTACATAGTATAATAATGTCTATTTGATCTAATAATACTATATAGTATTATATAGTGATGATGATGATAATAATAATAAGAGGAAGAAATGAAGATGAAGATGAATAAGCCATCATTTAGTCTGGAGCGCCTCTGTTATTTTACACCACTTTGAGGTCTCTTGTTTTACACTACACACTGGCAGCACACTGAGTGGCTGTTTAAAATAACATAGGTGAAATATTATCCATCCATCCATTCATTCTCTACACCGCTTATCCTGTTGGGTTGTGGGGAACCTGGAGTCTAGCCCAGGAGACTCTGTGCACAAGGCAGGGGACACCCTATACACACTCACAAACCCATTCACACCCTACAGACAATTTAGAGATGCCAATCAACCTACAATGCATGTCTTTGGACCGGTGAAGAAACTGGAGTACCCGGAGGAAATCCCTGAAGCACAAGGAGAACATGTAAACTCCACACACACACAGGGCGGAGACTGGAATCGAACAGCCAACCCTAGAGCTGTGAGGCAAACTTGCTAAGGTGGATTATTATTTTCATTATTATTTACTGGAAAGAATAAAAACTACTGTATTCATGTGTAGTTTTCCAGTGCATGCTCATAATCTAAACATCACACAGGCTCTTGATTTTCCTTCAGTAAGTCAAAATGAGACATCTTGATATGACTTGATATTTCAACTCAAGGAGCTTTTATTGCTATTTCAATCAATCATATACAGCTGATGCAGTACACAGTGAAATGAAACATTTCTCTGCTGCAGAGTCTTGCGGTCAGAGACGGTGCAATTCCCAAACTAGGCAGTGACACAGCTACTGGGGAAGGGAGATGAGCTTTCCCAGCCTTTACAGAAAGTACAGAAAAAGTCATGTTACTATTAACAAGCAATTCTACTGCAACACCTTTGTGGGCTTGTTTCTCAGTCCAGTTGCATTAAAGGGATCAAACATTACTGTAATATTAGCAAGTGTTTGGGTTTTTTTTTTCTTCAATTCACATAGCAAGGCAATGGAATTATAAGAATCTGATAATTCTGTAGGTGTAAGATTTTTGAGATACAGACTATTATAGGACTAGGAAGCAGATTAAATATTTCAGCTTTAGTCATTCAGTTGTTTTGCTTCAGTAACCAGGATCCTGAAATTCAACAAAAAATTCCAGTTTTCTCAAGCCCGTGGATGTCTGAATGAGGACCAGCTTCATTCTTCAAGGCTCTACTTTTGTGTACAAATGTTTTCTTGGGTGTCTATAAATGAGCTAAATATCTGTCACGTCCGGCCGCCCCGCCCTGTGCGGGACTCGGACCCGGACCTCCGTGTGGTGCGTGCACGAGCCTGCACGCCGTGTAAGAGAGACCCAGACACAGGATTCAGAGAAGCGCTGCTTTTATTACATGAACACAAGACAGGGGGTAACTAGCATAACACTACACATGGCATGGTAAAAACACAAACAAGAAATGAAACCTAAACCTGGACATGACAAAACAAAACAAAACAAAACTTTAAGACAAAAACCACGGTACAGTTAACAATCACCGACAAGAGACATAAACACAAGGATCCATATATATAGGGCAAAACATTAGGACTAATTGGAAACAGGTGACAATCAGGAAACAGAACAATAGGCAGGGAAAGACAAGACACACAAAGAAGCAGGCTTCGGAATATCACCTGCCAGTGTCCTCTCCGGGCCTGGCAGGGAACTGTCCAGCTGTTCCTGACGTTTTCTTGGGTGTCTATAAATGAGCTAAATAGTCTGTTTTGTCAATGCTATTCCATGTAAACAATTTTACTAATACAGAATTCATGTCATGTCACAGATTTTTGGTTTCTACAATTAGAATTTATAATCAGACTTTTCTACAGACTGGATCTCTTAACAAATTTGTGAAGGCTATAAAAACCTCCATTCAGTCCCCTCTGATTGGACACTCTTCTGCATGGTCTTCTTCAATTACCTATATTTACCAAATACTTTGCTAAATTATAAGAAAGAAAATAATGAAACTTCTTCAGGCTTGAATGAGAAGAAGCAAACCAGCTTTATTGGCACTCAAAAAAACACAGCTTCAGGCCCGATGCGGTCAAGTGCACCCCCATACAAAATTACCCCTATATATACGGGGATTTTTACCCCTCCTTACACTTGTTTGTCAGCGCTTGTTTTGATGATAGATGATTTTTCTGCTGAATATGCCCCATAAAATCAACCCCTCCTTCGTTTGTCCATAACTGGTGGCCTTAAAATTACCACCTGTTGACCTCAAGGATACCAATTGCTGGGCCTTTAAGTCAGGCCTAGACCTGTCTATCATAGTTAACAGGTTACAGTATTTGCAGAAATTAGGTATTTACTAATTATACTTTAGGAACTTATTTATTATATCCCCTATACCAGAGTACATGAGTGCTTGCTTTGTGGGGTTATCTGGCATTTATTTAGAGTATTAAGATTTTTCTTCCAAATTCTTAGTTATTCTTTTATTCATTTATCCTTGTTTATTGTTGGTTTTATTATCTAAGGGGTTAAACTTATTTGCTCTGCAGATAGTTCAGTTAGGTTTAGTGTAGTTTCCTCCCATATTTCTATCACGTATCCCCCTATTTGTATTTCCCCTGTACATCACCTCTGTGCTTGACTGCCATTCGGTGCTTTTTTTATTTTGTTCCATGTTTTGGTTAATACCAGCCACTAGAAATGGTTCTTTTACCATTTTGATTTAACTTGGGCTTGAGCCCTGACCCGCCTCACCTATAAACACATCCACCTGCCATTTACATCAGCATCATCTCGCCTCTCACACTCCACTTCCGTCTCTGACCCGGACTTGATTTTTCCCACGAAACCTTACAGCACACCTCCACCTTACCTTCTACCTAGGTAAGTCATTTTCCCAATTTACCTATTTACCTATTCCTTATGCTCTCTCTGTGGTATACTTTGATTTTAGTGCAATAAGGTATATGTGCACTTCTATTAATATTATATTAATTTCTTACTCTCACTTGCTTCACCAGACATTTCATATCTTGTTATTGTCCTATCTGAGGGTTGTTATGACATTCCCCTCTCCTATTCCCAGGGTTGCCGTACATTCTGTTTTGAGAACGTGCACATCGGCCTTCCTGACTCTGGTTTGGCTTCGCAGGCCAAAGGCCTCTCCGCCGAACCCTGAGACATTGCCTCGAGAGTGCTCACCTCTTTGGATTCGCGGCAACTGAGCTCAGCCGCTTCCTGTCTGATGTATTGGATAACCTTCCTGTTCTTGCTGAGGTCAGCAGAGTGGACCTGAGCCTGATCTTGATACCCAGCCTGCCCCTGCTGCTGAGCCTGAACCTGATGCTGAGCCTGAACCTGATATCATTAATCTTACTGGGTCCCCTTCCCCCTCTGATCGCTCTGATCACTCTCCCTCCAGCTCCCTCCTCCAGCTTCTCCAAGCTCCTCTGCTTCTTCATTCCCCCGTCCTTTTCCATCCTATTCCCCAACTTCTCCTTCTGAACACATGGCTGATATCTCGGCTGATGACTAAAGCTGGTAGTCGCTAATCTCTGTTTTTTCCTTTCTTTTATGTAATGAACCTTTTTATGAAGGTTATACTGCTTTGATATAGATTTCAGCTGAGGATAGTAAGGTGAGACTAATATATTTATGGATTAAAATAAGTAAAGAACAGAGTTGCTTAATCTGAGTAATTTATTAAGGATTAAATGATTATTAAATGATTACTGATTAAAGTAGATTTTAAATTATTATTAAATGCTTAAATGATTAGAGTAGATAGTAAATTAGCTTAAACTTAAACTTATTTAAAGATTACTAAAGTGACAAAAGACGTCATGCGTACTTACTTTCTCGCCACATTGAGCAGCAAACTGTTCTAGAGTATGTCACTATCTACTTCTGTGAATACCCTATATGGACTTCACACACACCCAGACAACGTCGATGGTTGGAGGCTCTTCCAAGGCCTCCTCTGTTTTTTCATCTGTGGAAAGAAACTGATTCTGAAGCACTTGCTGTAACACGGAGACCAATATGCATACACCCAATGTGTTCGAAAGGGAATATCTGGGTGACATTGCGCGCCAACAAACGATTACGACTACCCTTGCCCCACTGGATATCCCAGCTACATCCGACACACCATTGGTGGTGGACCTGAACTAACCACATTAACACACACATATTAATTGATCATGTCCTGTATGTATTTATGTGTTTACATGTTTATATATATATATATATGTTGGTTTCATTGAGTGGTGACCCTGGTGTTAAGTACACACTGTCGTGCCACAAAGGCGGGCAGAGTGGGAATTTTCCCTCATAATTGGCACTTGGGGTTTTTTCGCCCACTCCTGGTTCACTGTGTTGTTTTGAGAGAGGCAACCATAATAATTTTTAGGTCGCAACTTCTAGCTAATCTGTGGCCACCTAAGATGCAGAGTTTTGCAGGCATGGGCATTTTTACAAAGTAAATGAAACAAAAAATAAAAATAAACAAATCATTCGAATGTCTTAGTTTTGAAAATAAAACGATTGATCTTACCTAATACCTAATGATCTTACCTTTAAACACGCAGGTGCTGAATGCTAATTTGGTAGCTGCACATGTCCCTTTTGCTCTAGCGAAGCCTCAAAGCTCAAGAACACAAATAAGAAGTGAATTTTAGAAATCAAACCTAACCAAATATCTTGGCTAATGAAATGAATTTGATGAGAAGAAGAATTAATGTTATCGTTTATACTGTATCATACACTGATCAGCCATAACATTATGACCACCTGCCTAATATTGTGTTGGTCCCCCTTTTGCTGCCAGAACAGCTCTGACCCATCGAGGCATGAAGGACTACACTAGATCCCTGAAGGTGTGCTGTGGTATGTGGCACAATGATGTTAGCAGAAGAACCTTTAAGTCCTGTAAGTTGCCTTGCATGGGCCTCAGCTCACAACTTACAGGACACTTTTGATAGATATTGACCACTGCAGCACAAGAGCTGCAGTTTTGGAGATGCTCTGATCCAGTGGCCTAGCCAACACAATTTGGTCCTTCACCAAACTCGCTCAAATCCTTACGCTTGCCCATTTTTCCTGCTTCTAACACATCAACTTTGAGGACAAAATGTTCACTTGCTGCCTAATATATCCCACCCACTAACAGGTGCCATGATGAGGAGATCATCAGTCTTATTCACTTCACCTGGCACTGCTCACAATGTTATGGCTGATCGGTGTATATTAATCCATTTTAATGTTAATGAAAATGTATGAAAATTGCACTTTTTTCCACATCGTATTTCATTTCCGTTTACACGCAAATGATGCTTTAAAAAGTTTTAACAATTTCTGCACCATTTCCTCTAGATGATGCCATTGGGATGTTTCGGTTTCCGGTTAGGGAATATTTAACAGTCTCAGCGCGCCCTCTGGTGGTGCAATTAGAAACCACAGCGTCTTCATGACACCTTTGTTATCCATTATGAATGAGTTTTATCTCCTAGAGTTACTGTAAATAATGATAAAACATTTCAAACAGAATTCGGCGGATAATCTAAACTAAAAATAAAGCAACGCAAATTTTTCTGTGCGCATTTCTTATTATTTGTCTTTTAAACACTGTGCTTAAAATAATAATAATAATAATAATAATTAATAAAAATAATAATAATAATAATAATAATAATAATAATAATATTTCCATAAATAACTTATGATTTAAAGTCTTTTTTTTAGTGAAAAGGATTGTGGGTATTGCAGTAAGTGGTCATCAGACCGATCTGATTATTAGGTCACTTTATTCTGATTCTGTTTGAGCTCAGAGTGCAGTACAAGATTCAGCGATCACCCAGGTAAGTGGTTTTCTCTTCTTACTAATGGTAAAATAGCGCATTAACAGTAATAAGTATAATGTTTTAGCGTTGATTATTTTTAAAATAGCATAAGAGACAGATATTTAGATATCTGGATAACAGGCTGCTCGTTTAAATCGCTAGTCCGGTTAGCAAACTGAGGTAAATTTCTCTCTGCGGGCTAGCATGTTTAGCATATATATTTTTTGCCCGTAAAGTGATTTTTTCCTCTTAAAAGTAACGGAATTAAGTTTATTGTTTCCTAAAAGTCATTTTAAAAGTGAAAACACTTTGACAATCTACTTAAATAAGCTACGAAATACACTTTATTAGGAACACCTGCGGATTTATGCGGTTTTCTGCTAGGTCAGTCACGTGACAGCGGTGCAGTGTGTAAAAACAAGCGGACACACAACACGAGCTTCAAGTTAATGTTCACATTTATCGCCAGATTAAAAGAAAAAAAAAGTCTGATATCTGTGACTTTAACCGCGGTGTGGATTAGTGTCCGTAATATGACTCGGGAACAGCGAGTCGTCTCAGAGAGCGATTCGTTCATTTTTGTATTGACTGCGCATGCGCGACATCCAATTGGTTCTGTGCGGGAAACTTGATTAGTTCATTTCCCGAGTCGTTTTTCATCACGTGACAGCCTCATAGGCCTCGTCTATGTAGTCTGAAATGATTCAAACAGAAATGATTCATTCATCTGCCGAGTCTTCGACTCCGAGTCGTTCGTCCTTTCATCACGTGACCACTTCCTGGCTCGGTATCTTACAGTCAATAATACTAATATTTCTGAATTATCATAAAATTATCAAAAAACATGTGCAATGAATATTTTCTGAAAATTAAAAAAGCTCTGTTCTTGTTCCTGTCAGTCTCGTATTATTGTTCAATATTAAATAATGGGAAAAATATGAAATATTAGGAAATATTAATGAATTAATTTATCTGTAAAACAAATATTACTTAATAAAATAAACTGAGCCTACAAACACAACAAGTACCTATTGTTTGTTCATTTTGACCTCAGTTGTGATTTTGCTGGTATAATTGATTTTCCTATGCAGGCTGGACATATTGGTCTAACGTGACACAGTGGCATAACATAAAAGCAAATAACAGTATAGATTTAAGTCCTCGATATAATCACTGTAAAGAAATATCTTTGCTTTATCAAATCCATATTTCCCATCATATGGATAAATTTTAAAAAGCACCAACCAACTTTTAATTTCCACATTCAGTTTTATGGAAAAGAGCCATCATGAGAGAAATTTTGTTTTACAATTTTGTAAATTGTAAGAAATTAAAAAAAAGCTACAATTTGAAGCCAGAAACCCATTATGTATGTTATGTCATGTGACAAAAGAACGAACGACTCGAAGCCAAAAGACAATTTGGCCTTGGTTGATTTATAGTTTGGTCTTATTCTAAATTTGATCAACGTTTGCGTAAGGTAATTTACTATTAACATGTAACATAGGAATTATATTCTACTGAAGAAATGAACGAAATGGACAAAATGACTCGGAAAAAGATGAGTTCATTTTGCTGGACGAGATTCAAAGATCCGATTCACTAAAATGATCCGAACGTCCCATCACTAGTGTGGATATCTGTATCAGATAAGCTAGTAGGATTTTCACACAGTCTCTAGACTCAAACAAAACAAAAAACCCTGAGTGTGAGTCAGTTCTGTGTGTAAAACACCTCGCTAATGAGAAGGCAGAGCACAGATTGCTCTGAGCTGACAGGAAGTCTATAATAACTCAAATAATCACTCTAACCGTGGTGAGCAGAAAAGCATCTCAAAACATATCAAAGCTTGAAGAGGAGGAGCTACAACAGCTGAGGACCACATCAGGCTCCTCTCCTGCCTCTCCTGAGTCTATCATAAACACAGTTTCTCCAAAACTGGACCGAAGAATGGTTACTAAACCACATGGTCCAGTTTTGGTGAGTCTGTGCTGATGATAGACTCAGTTTCCTGTTCTTAACTGAGAAAACTTCAGCTGTTGTAGCTCCTCCACCTCGAGCCTTGATGTTTTATTGACTGACTCGAGAACTGCACGAATGTCCTGGTGTACAGGTGTTCCTAATAAAATGAATAACAATGAACTATTAGCTATTAACAAACTTTTTTGTGGCTTTCAGATAATCCAGCATTATATGAGAGTGAAACACACATTCAGAGGTAAGAGTCTACTAATCAGTTGCTATGTTATAGTTTTGTAAGCATCTGTTTATTTCTTTCTAATCTGTCTTACTTCAGCATTAACGATTAAAACCACTTCCTTTTTCTCCAGGTGAACAGCAAAATGGAAGCCAAGTGCTTCAGAGATATTAGAGACGTCATCTTCGGACTCAGTGATGAGTATGTCTGTGTTTACGTACCTTGATTAATGACTAATATATCCTGCTTTTTGAATCATTTCCTGAGATTCTGTCCTTTACATCCTTTCAGGGACTGGAGAGCCGTGAGCAGAGATCTGTCTTACAAGGTGAGCGTTTTTATTTGAAATAAATAAAAATGTCATGTCCAGGACCATTTCACTGAACACTGAAGTTTAGATGAAACTTATATTAAATGAATACTAACTCATTTTAAAACAATACAAAATAAATAAAAACTTATTTTTTCCCACATTCACGAATAACTATTGTCTGGATTATTTATTTATTTTTTTAAAAACACCTCAGACTAATTTACCGTACCTTTTGTCTCGTTCTTTTGCAGTTCACGAAGCTGGAGCTGGCGATCCTGTGCTCGACGCTCGTGAAAATCTTGTCGTCTCTGGTCATCGAGTGCGTGCTGCCTACGCTCATCGATGCTGTAGGACTAGAGGCAGTTCTCTGCGCGGAAATTAAACTACGTGAAAACGGAGACGAGAGTCGCAGCAGGGCTCAGGGGTGAGTCTGAACTTAAACTTAAACATCTTTACCTGAACATTTCTTCAGTCTGTTTCTGTAGGAGCAGGTTATTTTGATCTGATGATCTGATAAACGCACAGTATTCACAGAGCTATAAATCTCACCTGACTTTGTTTACAAGGTCATTTAATTCTTTAATTGAATCAGCACATTTTTTTTTTTAGCTTTTTAACATTTTGTTAATTGTGACACATCACTACAGAAGCCTATAGTTTACACACTATATTTTTTTTTACAGTATTAAAGAAAAACTCCTCAAATACCTTCTACGGTTTTGAATCCATTTCGTTGTCTGAATAATGCTGTAATTCCAGATAAATTAGCAAGAATGCATTTTTTATGTAACATTACTCATGTCACATCTTTGGGCCTCCTGGTGGTCCAGCGGCAGGATCCCGCGCTCTCATTGCCGTGGCCCGGGTTCGATTCCCAGGCAGGGCGCCCACCCAACCACTAAAGAGTTAACTCTAAGTGCCGGTCCCAAGCCCGGATAGGTTGCTACAGGAACAAATTGAGCGGACCAGAAATGATCCGCTAAAAAGAAGCGGACCCTGCCGTTGCGTGGAACAAATGCTACGATAAAAAAAAAACTCATGTCACATCTTTATAATCTTTCCTCAGGTCCCCAGAAAACCCGTCTGATTACGTAAGCAGCTTCATCCGAGGACTTGTTTCCCAAGTCAGAGAAGCGATGAGACGGACACTCATGAAGTTCAGCTCTGTTAAAACTTCGAAGCCCAAGATTGCTGAAGAAACCTTGAGCGAGTGTTCTCTGATCGACGATCTCACGGCCTCGTCCACCAAAGCCATAATTACTGAGATTGTACGACTTTGCTATCCGGATGTTTATAGCAAAACGACGGAAGGGAAGAAGCCTGAAAGGTTCCAGCAGGTAATCAACATCATCGTGAAGGCCATGATGCACATCGAGAACGTCCAGAGATGTTCTTCCACGAGCGACTCTCTGGGAGAAAGCGCCGATGAGAAGAGCACCATGTCTGGCGGAGGCGAGGATGTTTTTAGCGAGCATGTCCGGACCAAGGCAGTGCGCGTTATAAGCTTAATCCTCCATGAAGCAAGGGAAGAATTGGCTTCAGACGGGTCGGGACACCCGGAGTCTTTAGACGAGATCACAATCTTGCCGTCTTCGGTCCGTGTGCATCCCTTAGCTTCCAGGATCTCAAAAGCACTCCTGAAAAATTTGAATAAACCACCATCATCGGACCTGATGACAGAAGTGATGTTTTTACAGAATAAGCTTCTTCCGGCTGCCTGTGAGACCTACAGCTGTGTGCAGAAGAAAGTCTGTAGATTTCTTCTGAAGGTCCAGGCTTCGGTTTCACCGAAAGAAGAGCCTCGTGTAAAACGTGAACTCCACCAACTCACGTCAGGAAGTTCTTCATCGAAGTGCTCATCAGAACGTGTCAGCGTGTCCGTGACGAATGCTGTGAAGGCGAACGTCTGCAGCACATCTGCTCTGGAGGAGGAGGAGCGGCTATGTCTCGACACGTGCACGGATGAAATAATCGCTAATATTCTGGACTCGTACAGGAAGCAAGGACAGAAGCTGACGTCCGATCTCTTCCGGTCCACGTGCACTGACGTGGTACGTGATGTCCTGGTCAGAAACATGCAAATCCTTCTGAAGAAACAAAAACGCAGGAAATCCGTGAGGTCCGTCTTTTACAGAAAACTATCACGTGACCTCATTAGATATCTGGAATCCGCAGCCTCGGAGGTGACGCACTCTGTTACAAGAGAATTGGAGGAGTGTTTGGAGGCAGAGTCCAGAAACAAAACCCAGACAGGACTCTCAAGAGCGAGCAACACGAGCGCTTCCAATCACACCGACATCTTCACTCCTTTCCGTCTTTTTGGACATGTGAGGAACGACATGGAGAACATTTTCTCCACAATAAAGGAAGGCAGATGGTCAAACAAAAGCGCCAAAATGACACCTGCAAATGACGAAACCACCTGTGAACTGGTTCGTGAAATCATGATCACAGAAGATGGTACCGTGGTTGAGAGATCTTCCCCGGATCATGGACACCTCTCTCGAGGTTTTGCTGGACGTCAGGCTGGAAACATGGACTCGGCTGTGAACCAGCTGAAGAGTATGTTGTCCAGGGACTCCGGCATTCAGCGTCATGAGTCGACCATCGCGAATGCGGTCTCGACCATTCTGAGGAACATGACCGCATCATCAAAGATCACGAGGAAGTTCTCTCCAGAACGCTCGGCTCTAACAGAAGAACGTTCACGTGGCATCATGTTCGGAGCTCGTGGCATTTCCCAGCTAGTCCACGGATTTGTACCGGAGCTCATTACTCATTTAGACTGTTACTTTTCCAGCACAGAGTTTAACCAGATAGCAGCTCAGACTGAATTCTGTAAAGGAGAATTAACAGCAAATGAAGAAAAAGCTTTCGCCGTGGCTGTAAGAGAACTGGCAGAAAACCTTACAGATTTCGTGGTGGAATCGGCGGCCACGCCCACCAGGAGGACTCGGAACTCGAAGACGCTGGATGAGCTGAACGCTCACAGCCAGGAGGGACAGCTTACTGCCCTGGATGACGAGTTCTCTCATCCGAGCGTTCGAGGTTCAGGTGGGAAGAAAAAGAAGAAGAAAAAGAAGAAGAAGGGGAAAATAACGATACCCTTCACTGATGGGCAATATACTTCCCGGACCAGCGACCCTGAGAAGGTACATTTTTATACACTGATCTGATTTTTCCTAAATATTTTTAAACCATCAGTGAAGTTGGATCGTTGTATCTGTTTAACATCATGAGCCATGTGCTGTTTTATTGCTCTTATACCACAGCAGTAGAATTAATGTATTTATTATCCGCTGTCTCGGCCCACATTTCATAAAAGATCTCTTTAGTTTAATGTAATGTTTTAGTTTTAATGTTTCATATATAAAACAAGTTACTTCCTGGTTTCGCTTAGGTTATAGCAGCGATAAACAGCCGCACCACTGATTAATAAAAAAAACTAATTATCACTTACTGACCAATCAGAATCCAGAGTTCAGCACTAGTACTACTACTTACTATTACTATTACTGCTACTGCTGCAGTATAAGGAAGATGATTTTATTGAAGCACTTTTGAGTGATTGGTTCCTTTGCTTTTTCTTTCCTGTTAGGGTAAAAAATCAGAAATCGAGAGCTGCTCTTCTTCCCAGCAGGAAGTCCACTTCTGGGACGAACAAAATGGTGAGGAAAAATTGACATTTAGAAACCGATTTATTCCGGAAATTGTGCAAGCGAGTCTTGTCATTGTTTTGGAATACACTTTGTACTTTATCAAAGATCAACACGAGGATGAAGAAAATGAACCAGAAAGTTTTAGTTTTGTAGTTTTGTTTTAATGGTTGTTAATGTAGACTACATGAGGAGGTTATAATACACCTGTGTACGGTAATAACTCGAACCCCTTTTCTTTCACAGGTAATAATGCGCCATTAAAAGGAACAGGCAGTTTTCTGCACAGGAAGTTTGCCAGTTTCTCCAGGAGAATGAGGTCAGTGTTCAGCTCGCTGAGCATGAGATGATGGATCTGTGGATCCGGGTCATGAGAGCACTGACTTCCTGACTTTGTATATAGTGTACAGACTTCATGTACTTTTCATTAATTTTAATTTATATTGTTGTTAATGATTATTGTTAAACTGATTATTATTAAATAATGTGGCTGATTATTAGTACTGATTATTATTTAAATAAAATAAAAATTCTAATCTGAAACCTGTTTTGTTTGTTGATTTGATTCATCTTCCTGTAGTGAGCTGATGAGGATGATGATGATCTCTGTCTGTGTTTTCCTCCTCTGTCATTTTCTCTCCTTGTATTTTTCTGTCTTTCCCTCCTCCTCCTTCTCTCTCTTTTTCAATTCAATTCATTTGTATAGCGCTTTTAACAATGCACACAGAATACAAATGAATAGAAACCGAATAAAAATAATAAAGTTTAAAGTTAAGTTTATCTCAACATTTATCCCTAATAAAAAGCCTGAGGCAATGGTGGTGAGGAAAAACTCACTGAGATGATGTGAGGAAGACACCTTGAGAGGAACCAGGCTCAGAAGGGAACCTCACCCTCATTTAGGTGATTTAGGTGATACGCAGTACATTTCACTATGTACTGCGTCAGCTATATGTGGTTGAAATGACAATAAAAGCTTCTGAACTTCTCACTGAACTACAGTAAAGACCAAACACCAGAAAACACACACACACATTTTTTTCAGCATGGTACATTTGAATAGAAGAGAAATATTGCTAGCAAAACAAAAGCTTGTACCGTATGTTGGGTATATTAAACAAACTAACAAACAAAAGTCAGGTTTTTGAACCCTGACGATATCGCAGCTTTCTGAAGGAATCCAAATGAGGAAATTTGGCCATGGGAGGAGTCTCACCTTGACTCCTCCTACTGATAAACATTCATTCACTTTGTGTCTTGAGCACGTGGAGGCTGAAGATTTATTACGGCTTTGGAGTTTTGACGTAAATGCTTTTTCTTCTTGTCGAGAGAAATGTCTGTTTTTTCCCCCTCTACTAATCACACATGCTGTGAATGAAGATAGAATGAAAATCACTGGAGTATCCCTTTAATAGCTCTCACACTCGTTTTACACTTTCAACACTTTTCCCCTCAATGTGTGACAAAAAGAGAGAGAGAGAGTGAGAGAGAGAGAGAGAGAGAGAGTCGCCGTGTGTGAGAGGTATGTGTTTGACGTTTCGCATTTTTGGTTGTTAGCACGTGTGGACATTTTATTCTCTCCTAA